>SZWC01006107.1:58657-68931 GCA_023375785.1 Penium margaritaceum | reverse complement strand
CCATATCAAGTGTCTTGCATTTGGCAACAAGAGTACAACTGATTTCATAATCAACAACCACACGTCCCTTGCTCTGGCGGGTCACATAGATTGTTTGGAGCAAATTGTGAACCTCGCAGTGAAACATCTGTTTGGCAATGGCAATTTTAAGGCCATTTTCACCAAGTCCCACTTTGTTACTGTGTTTGAATCGTGGTCCATTCAATGAGAGTTTTTGCTGACCAATGTAAAAAAGGCTGCTGGATCCTAGCACCTACCACTCCATCTCAACACTGAGACAAGTTGGAATCTGAACCTTGACATAATAGAGCATTTCTTCATCTTCGCGAACGTGCTCCCAAGGTGGCTTCATGGGAATGGGCATAATGGTAATTCCCTGAAGCTATCCCAGGATGAGTGCTGGTTCATTTACCTACTTATGGTTACTCTGAAACCCATCAAAATCAAACACAAACCACAGCAGAATCTTATTGTATCCAGACCTGAAACTTGAGTCTATGTTTGATAAGCTTGAGAGGCGGCATGTAAAATCTGATTTGGTACATGAGAAGAGCAGGGGAAGAGTTACAACGGGGAGTCTTGACTCCAAGGAGAGGTTTCTGATTGAAATCAAGGACGACATCAAGGATTTTCAGGATACGTTGAAAACATATGAATGACTAATCAGTTGAGGGAGTGTGATAGTTGTAAAAAAAAAAAAAAAACCACGTTTCTCGAGGGGCTGAAAGAAGGAGAGAAACTGGCATTTTGTTGTTCCTATTTAAATACTATGTGTTAGTCCTGTACATATTCTATGCACTGTGATGGACATGAGTGCACAGGGCAGACTGACCCAGTGAGTGGAGGCGATGCAATGTGAGCAACTCATCAACGGCAGGCCAAGACCCACGCTCACCCGCCTTCAGTCCGTGTACTCACCTCCCTTGTGGTAGTCATGCCCCTGCTCCACGTGAAGTTCCCAGGGTTATGTCTCAGTTTATTTTGGATCTGCTGATGTAGTTTTGTGTTTCACATGCTCAAGAACCAGTTTGGGACTTGCGACAGGAAACCTATTTTATTCCGGTTTCAAACTTTCTGTTAGGATGGACAAGCGCAAACAGTCCTCAAACTGAATGCATTGTAGTTGGGGACTTGAAGCTGAGGCGGGCAATAAACCCTTCACCTTGAGCAAGTGCCAACGATTGTTGCTTGCCAGCCAATGGGTAAGCCACGGTTAGCGGGGCTCACACCGTAGAGCTGTTACTTGTTCAATTCCAAAACTTGGATCCATGGCTGAACCTCTGTCCGACCCTAACTTTCTCTACACTCCAGCAGACGAAGCAAGAGTGACTGGGTTGGAATTGTAGAAATAAGCACATTACATCAGAGATACGTCTGCTGGACAATGAGGCTCCTTGTCAGCAACGATTGCAAAAGTGAGCTGCGGCCGCAAAAATGGTACTGGAGGTGAGTGGCAGCCATAAACACTGCTCACAGAAGCCATGGCGGCCCAAGGAGGGTGAGCAGGGTGGCCAGACTTCCACCCAAGGTCTGTGTGCAGCCAAAGAAGCATTTTTGGTAGCCTCTAGGGGTCTTGGACTGCAAAGGAACCAAAGAGAAGGGAGTCCAAGGGACAACACCGGACTTTAGGAAGAGTTAAGGAAGTGGCAGCATCCACAAGAGTTTTTAGGAGGAAAGAAGGCAGCAGAAATCCCAAAGGGGCAAGGAAATAAGAAGTGAGTAAGGTGAAACTCACCTCAAGGGCTCCCCTCTTGGTTGGAAAAAGGGAATGGCTGCCGGTTTCCCTGTGATGAGGACCCAAAGCCCACCCTAGGAACGGGTCACAGTGTGACAGGAGCATGAGTCAAGCTAGCACCGATTCTGGAAGCCGCCAAGCCGGCTCCACACCAGGAAGTACCTCCACTCCCAGTGGTGAACAACCCATCCCCACTAATGCAACAGTGACGTGGGACAAACTATCACGTCTCATGACCCAGAAATACCTGGTGTTGCTGCCATTAGGTACACAAAACTTACTGGAGTGGAAGGAAATCTTCCTTGCTTGGGCAACCAAGCATGGCTTGGAGGAATTGTTCTTAAACCCTCCAACCTATGCAACCAAAAACTGCGTTCTCTTGCGCAACTTCTATGCCCTAGTCAGGACCCTTCCCGATGGCCAGGCCTATGCAATCCGGCATCTGCGCTTTGGTGGCAAAGGGGAAGTCCCCTCTAAACCTCTAATTGGTGCCCCTTTCCCCTACGAGGCATGGCGACATCTTGCCACACGACATGAGGAGTGAGGGATGGCCCTGGTCATAACCCTTCGCAAAAAGCTGCGGGGCCTTTATCCAAAGCCTGGCGCGGCCATCTCAGAGTACTGAGACGGTGCGATGGACATTCAATGATAGATCCTTGGTCAACGCTCCTTGCTCCGTGCTGGAGTGGTTGGACCCCTTTCTTCTTCATCTTGGCAAGCTGCATGCAGATTTTCAACATAACCTTCTGCAATGTCTATTTGTGACCGACATGGTGTAGGCCCTGTGGCACTTCAAGTGCCGGAGGCTGCCTTGTGGTTGACTGGTGTGTTTCTTGTTCCCAAGCCGTGTGTGAATCTGTTATGATGGGGGCAAGTGGATCGGCAAGCTAACATGTCCACTCTGACGCAAAATCAATGATGCATGCACTTTGATTCGGCAGGTGCATTGTTGGTGGATGGGCCTTTGCATGCTGACATGTTCTATTGTCTCACACATTTTTACTTGCAATAACATACTCACACCATCCTCAATCACAAGTGGTTTCTGCCACTGATGCAGACAGAACTAGTGCACCATCGTTTGGCACACATCAACACAGAATTGATAACTGACATGTTGAAACACACCCCAGGACATGGACTTCTCCCTACTAACTGTCTGCATGGTCTGAGGGCAAGTGCTTGTCTGGAGTTTCAATAAGGGAAGGCACACAGGCAAACCTTTCTCATGTCTGAAAGTGTTCCCACTTGCACTGGTTTACGCAGATTTGACCAATTGCATGCCTGTACCCTCAGTGCAGTATGGGTCACAGTACATCCTAACGCCGCCTAATGATGACAGCACATTTTTCTGGGCGTTCTTGCTGAAATCTAAGGGCGATGCAAAGTAGGCCATTATTGAGTGGATATCGCTTGCAGAGCATCAAGAAAACTGCAGACTGCAAAGGTCGCGCACGGACAGAGGAAGGAAATTTCTGGGAGCCTTGGCTGTAGAGCTCAAGGCCAAGGGCATTGAACACCAGAAAACTGCCCAGTATACACTCAGTAGAATGGCGTAGCAGAGAGATGGCACAGAACACTCGGTTATGCTCTGAGGACTATACTAACTGATTCTGGACTATCCTTTGGATTTTGGGAAGAGGTGGTCAAGTATGTGAAGTGGGTGTGGAACTGTATACCACAGGTTCCACTCTCCAAGTGAGTCACACCTTGGGAATGGTGGTTCAAGGAAAATGCCGACCTCCAGCCGGCACGAGTATGGGGAATTATGGCATGTGCTTCGTTTCCACACCAACAATGTGTCGGGTTGTGAGCAGGGAGCATAAAGACGATAGAAATTGTTTGAGATGCGAAAGGTGGTGAGATGAGAGCCAGAGGAGGAAGTGAGGTGAGCTATGGTGTCGAAGGGGGAAAGGTAATGGTGACATCCTCTAGTTGGAGTTGCCAAAACAACAGAGTATTGGTACGAAGGGAGGGGACATGGAGGCTGGAGATAGAGCTATGAGTGGAAGCGAGTGACAAGAGGGTGGCTTGGGAATGACAGGTGGAACTTATAGAGGTAGTGAATCCATTGATTTTGACAGGAAAGGGGAGTAGAGAAACAGTGCCAGCATCCCGACAAGTTTGCGATGCCACGCTGGAGTCGAGTGTTTGTTTGGTAAAGAGTGAGGTGGACACGGATTAGATAAAAAATCCTTCATTGATGTCATGAACAAGCGGGAGGGAAGTGCTTGCTACCAGGGCCACATAACTAGCAACAGAGGGGGACTTCCATGAAGCTTGGCGGTCATGGCGGACCTTTGAGCGAATGTCCGTCCAACGGGGATGGTTGTTGTACTTGCAGTTGGGCGATGTTGTAAGTCACTGGTCAGTTTGGACGTGGTCGCATGTGGACTGAGGGTGGTTGAGGCTACTACACACCATGCCCTTGAGAGGGCCATGGAGGGGTGCGTATTGGCATGCCAGGAACTTGTTGGGGTGGATGGGGGCAGCATTGACGGGGTTATCACTGGAATGAGGAGGAGGTGCGTGGAGGTTCATAACCGCGGCTTGGTGTTGATGTTTGGACTGAAGGTCGTGCTCGGCAGCCATAAGCTTGGGGACGATGGCCACCACCTGCATCTCATCGACGGAGAGTTAAGGGGGGGATTTGGCGGATGACGTCCAAGTAGAGTGGGAGGCCGGCAATGATGCTTGTGGACACCACCACTTCCGGCATCGCTACCTTTATCTCTTTGAGGTCCAAGGTGATGGTGGTGCAAGCGGAGATGTATCCACCTATGTCGGAGTGTGCAGAGTAGGGTACGTTGAAGAGCGACATGATTTTGATACAGCAAAGTTGTAGGTTGTAGTGTTGAAGTGAGCCATAAGAGCACAAATGTTGTTGTGGAGATCGGCAGAGGTAGTAGCAAGGATGACAAGGAGGGCAGTGTTCTTTGCAAGCTCCCGTACATCGACCTTGGTAGTGTCAGTGGGGTTGGTCGGAGGTGCGCCAGAGCCGGTTCTGTGGATGATGGAGGGGGCGAGAATGCCATTCTGCTCAGTGGAGCTTAAGTAGATGCCGAGTTTGAACGCACATAACTTGTAGTTGTGGATTCCGGCATTCTTGGAGGTGAGTTTTAGGATGGAAAGGAGAGAGCTCCCATGGCAACAATGGAGGCCATGGAGGAAGATTGAGAGAAGGCAGGTGGGTAGCCGAGTAAAAAAAGATTAGGTAAAAGAGTGAAAAGTGTCCAACCTCTTATCTTTCTGAGATGGAATGGTGGGGGAGGAGGCTAGCAAGAGGGGGGACCAGAAAGTATTGGAGTGGGAGCACTGAAGGCAAAACACTCGAGACGGACGTGTTCGGCAGAAATCTGCCAATGTCTGGGAGAACTGAAAGAGAGCCCAAAAACGGATTTCTTTGCAATGGAAATGTACAGGGGGATGATGACTAGAAGTAGCTAAAAAAAAAACTGAAGTGAGAGCACCGAAGGCAAAACACTAAGGATGGAAGTGGTGGGCAGGAAATTGCCAATGCTGAGGGAAATTCTGAAAATGGATGTTATTGTGATGGAAAGGTTGAGGGGGAGGCCAACTGCAATTACCTGAAGTAAGGTGGTGGGAAGGTGAGGTGGTGGGAATGCTTCAGTGTTCCTGTGTTTGTTCCGCATGAGGTTTCAGCACCCTCTACTCAGGGAAACACAAACAGGAGCACACCTGTACCTGCTGAGCTCCTGAATCCTACTGGCCTTGCCATCATGTATTCCATTGCTCCATGTTCCCCACTGGGTATGCACTCTCATGACACCCCAAAGCACACTGAGAGAGCAGGGACACCATCGCCTGAGCCAGTTTGAGTTTCCTTCTAGGACCGTCAATGTGTGGCCTACTGGCAGTTTCATCACACAACGGGTCCTACAGAGATTGAACCCACATTGGTGGAACAACTCATGCTGTCCAAGGCCAGGGGGTGTGATGACACTGCTGATTGGGAGAAGGCCATGAACGCTGAGCTTAATGCTCTATTGGAGCATGGAGTGTATGAGCTCGTGCCTCTTCCCCCTGGCCAAAAGCCCATGGATGATGAATAGGTATACAAGTTGAAGAGGAACTTGAAGGGGCTGATCAAAAAGTACAAAGCTAGATTGGTGGCCAAGGTTTCTCATCAAATCCCTGGAGAAAATGTCACAGACACAAATGCACCTGTTGGGAAGTACGGAACCAGTCGTTTTTTGTGTCAATGCGCCGGATAGCAACGGTCTAGACAACGGGTCCCCACATGGGAGGCCGCCAACCGCTCTTGGTATTGCAACCAAGATAACATATCACCCTCGAACAAGGGATCCACACTTTAGGTTTGTTTGGTTTGCAACCTCACGAAGTCCGCATGTTGGTCTTTAGTGTCTACCTTTGGTTGGACACTCTGTGAGGAGTCTCAAAGGCAAGAACTGTAAATGGATGCATGCAGGGTACACGCTTTTGTACTTGCAGAGCTTTGCTACAGCTTCTTCTNGATAGCAACGGTCTAGAAAACGGGTCCCGACATGGGAGGCCGCCAACCGCTCTTGGTATTGCAACCAAGATAACATATCACCCTCGAACAAGGGATCCACACTTTAGGTTTGTTTGGTTTGCAACCTCACGAAGTCCGCATGTTGGTCTTTAGTGTCTACCTTTGGTTGGACACTCTGTGAGGAGTCTCAAAGGCAAGAACTGTAAATGGATGCATGCAGGGTACACGCTTTTGTACTTGCAGAGCTTTGCTACAGCTTCTTCTTGTAGTGGCTCCACTGGAGCCAACCTCAACCTACATTCCTACTTGGCGCGTCCTTAGACTGCCAAGTGTCATCGTCAAGGCAGGCTCTAGCAAGCTTCCTAGAAGCTTCCTGTCCCAGTTTGGGCCACAAAGAAAATTGCGGCCGTCGTGGGATTTGAACCCGCGACCTCTCGTTTGAGACTCCGGTGCCTATTCAACCAAGCCAAAAAGGTATGGTTCCTATGATGAGCCACAAGGGACATACCTATTACGGGCAGTGCATTCGTGGCCCATCTCAGAACAGACCAAGGGGACGTACTCCATAGAGCAGTGCATGCCTTGTCTGTATGCGTAGCTAGCCAGCTAGGGAGTGGACAAGATGCATACTATTTCAACAAATCTCTCCCTTACACCTCTGTCCATCTGTCGCTTACTGGGCTCCATCAATGCATTCGGGCTCACCCTTCCTCTGCCGCACTCCTCATGCCAAATCCACGAATGCCTGCATAGTGCAAGTGGCTCTCCAGCAGCTTGGTCATGCAGTCAGCAAGCATGCTCTTCGTTCCGCATTGTTGCAAGTTGACTACGTTCTTCATGACCAGGTCACGTGAGTAGTGGTAACGTATGTCGATGTGCTTCGTTTGCCGAGAGATGATATCGTCCTCAGCCATCAAGATGGCGCTCATGTTGTCCATGTGTACGACAGTCGCGTCCTTTTGTGGCACTTTCAGTTCGCCAAGTAGGCTACGCAGCCATTGAGTCTCCTTGCACACCTCAGATAGAGCAACAAAATCTGCCTCAGCCATTGACACGGAAACACAATCCTGCTTCCTGCCGGCCCATGAGATGGCAGCGCCATTCAAGATGCACACATATCCAGAGGTGGATTTCCTGTCGTCGAGATTTCTCTCCCCAGTCAGCGTCGGTGTAGCACTTCAGGCAAAAGGGGTCCGTTCCTTCTTGGCCTCCAAGGACGAGGCCCATGTGACGTGTCTTCTGCAGGTAGCGCAAGATGCGCTTGATTGCCTGCCAATGTTGTGGCCCCGGGTTGGGTCACTTGTCCCACAGCATAGCAGATGTCCGGACGAGTCCCTACCATGGCGTACATGATGCTACCCATGGCGGACTAGTAGGGGATGTCTTGCATCTCCCTTTGTTCTGCTTCGTTGCTTGGCAACATAGAGGCCCTCAGCTTTGTATCGGTCATCATTGGGGTGCTGACAGGTTTGCAGTCTTCCATGTGGTAGCGCTTCAGTACCTCACCGATGTATTTGGTTTGGTTGAGTTTGATGGTGCCTGCTACTTGGTTGCGATGAATGGCAATCCTAAGGTAGTACTCGAGAGGACCCATGTCCTTCATCTTGAACCTTTTGCTGAATTCAGACTTCAGCTCATCCAGCAACTCGACCGAAGACGAGCAGATGATCAGATCATCCACATACAGTACAACTAGCATCAGTCCTTTCCCATCATCGCGCACGTACATGCTCGGGTCATTCTGGCAATGCGCGAAGGACAAACCGGTCATGAAACCGTCGATCTCTTTGTACCACATCCTAGGGGCCTGTTTCAGCCCGTAGAGCACTTTCACCAACTTGCACACCTTGCCCTTCGGAGCTTTGACACCTTCGGGCACCTCCATCAGTACTTCCTTGTCGAGCTTCCCATAAAGAAAAGTTGTCTTGACGTCCATCTGGTGTATCTCCAGGTTCTTTACGGCTGCAATTCCACGGAGAGAGCAGATGGAGGCAAAGGTCATGACGGGCGCGAACGTCTCATCATACTCGTAGCCCGGGCGTTGAGAGAACCCCTTAGCCACTACCCTTGCCTTGAACTTATCGATGCTACCGTTTTGCTTCTTCTTCACTCGGAGAACCCATTTGGATCCCACCACGTGGGCCTTGTCGGGTCTATCAACCAGCACCCACGTGCTGTTTTTGGCAATGGATGCAAGCTCGCTGTCCTTTGCCTCCTTCCACTTGGCCGCATCTGGGCCATTCATTGCCTCCGCCACTGTGGATGGCTCTCCCTGAGCCATGCATGACCAGCTAAGGCCGGTCCAATCCTCATTGTACCGCAAAGGTTCTTTCTTTGGTCGCAAAGTACGCTAGGGTGCTGGTGCGACTTCTTGCTTTGGTGCTGGTGCTTCCATGTGTGGTGGTTTGTCGTCGTCGTCATCGTCGTCGTCGTGAGAAGAGTCGTCGGACTCCAGGTGAGACTTGGAAGCTCCGGACGCCTCAGTATCCGCGTCCATGTCAGATGCTGCGTCATCCTCCGCAGCTACTCTCCCATTCCCACCAGCTACTGGCAAAGCGAGCCATTTGTCGGGTGCTTGGTCTCCGGACTCAAGCAACACTATCCACTCTCCCGCTTTGGGAGAAAGGTTCGGGTCCAGTAGCTCTCCCTATTCAAGGGTGCGATCATCAAACACGACGTCACGGCTCCTCACGAGCTTGCCTGCTACCTGGTCCCAAAGCCGATAGGCTTTGTGTGATGTGTTGTACCCAATCATGACGCACTTCCTGGAACGTGCGTCCAGCTTGCCTCCACCTTCTCCTGACTGGATCTTCACCCATGCAGTTGACCGAAACTCCTTCAGATGAGATGCGTTGGGTTTCTTTCCTGAACATACTTCTTGTGGGGTCTTCATATGCCCTTCTTGCTCCTTTCCACGCTTCTGCAAGGCGGTTGCTCGTGTGGGATTCAAGAGGTACCAGGCTGTTGTTGCTACTTTTGCCCAAAAGCAAGATGGGAGCTTAGCGTCGAAGAGCATGCATTGCACCATGCCGAGTAGGGTCTGGTTCATCCTCTCGGCAACGCCGTTGCTTTGGGGGTTGTAAGGGGTGGTTTGCTTGTGGCAGATGCCATGATGCTTGAGCTAAGCCTTGCATGCCTCGTAATCACCCCCGTTGTCACTTCGGAGTATCTTCACCTTCTTGGACATTTGCCGCTCCACCATGGCGACGAACTCGAGGACCTTCTCCTTGACCTCTCCCTCTGTTTTGAGGAAGTAGATCCACAACATGCGGCTGTGGTTGTCAATGAAGGTCAGGAAGTACTTGCTTCCTCTGTTAGACGGTGTGCAGAAGGGTCCACACACGTCACTGTGTATCAGCTCCAAGACATGCTCTGCTCGTTGACCTCCTCTCTCAAACGGCTTCTTCTTTGCCTTCGCTTCGAGGCATGGTTCACACAGTGTACACCCTTTGCCATGCTTCATGGTTATAGCTGCACACGAATCCTATCCGCGGATCTTGAGTTGGATCCGGATCCGTGGGACGGATCCTGGACCTGGATCCGGAACCGGGGTTCCGGATCCATAGATTCGTGGATCCATGGATTCACGGATCCGGGACCTGGATCCACGGTTCCCCTTATACCGGATCCAGCCTGATCTACATGGACAAAATAAACTTCTACATAGGGCACGCTCGACTCCTCCCTAAAAGGATTCGCGCGCGCCCACAGCACAAATGACTCCTCGTGGGGAGGGGCCCAACGCAGCACGCTTGTCTCGGAGTACCCGATTTCTGACATAGTTGACACACGCCGTTGGATCGTCTAGCCTGTCAGGAAATGACCATTGAGGATGGGCCCTGTGCGTCGGACGTTGACCACCAGAACTTCGCGCCCGCAGTTTTGGTGGTCCACGTCCGACGCACGGTCATGCTCTGCTTAAGTGCAGATGCCAAGCGCGGCACGCGGGCATGACTGTTTGAATTTCAATGAGCGAGTTTCTTGGATCCGCGACAGATTTGAGCAGGAACTCTCGCACTTTTTTCCTCCCCCTCCCCCCCCCCC
>SZWC01006107.1:7487-58516 GCA_023375785.1 Penium margaritaceum | reverse complement strand
CCCCCCCCCCCCCCCCCCTCAGGATCCGGTTAGGATCCGTGAATACAAACCGGATCTAGGAACCTGGATCCGGGACCGCGGATCCGGTTCTAGATCCGGTATCCGTGGATAGTTACCACGGATCCGAGGATCCGTGTGCAGCCTTATTCATGGTGCACCCTTCCATTCCGCGGACTACCTCCTGCTCGTGCATCTTTTGCAGCATGTTGTTGGCCACATGGCCAAGTTGTCGGTGCCACAGCTCAGTATCAGTGTCCTTGGTTGATGTGGCAGCCGCAACGGGCGTCGGTGGTGCATCCTTTGGCTTCGGTGCCACTGTCTTGGTGGCACATGCGAGTCCCTCATCCGACACCTTGGTGACTTTGGTTTGAAGCACGTAGAGGCCATCGACTCTTGGAACTTGAAGCATGAGATTGTCTTTGGTGTACAAAATCTGGATGTCCTCGTTTTTTAGGGCCACCGCTTCCTTGTTGGTGAACACCACTGTCCTGTTGTTGTCGGTGATTTGTGAGACGGACAGCAAGTTTGCTGCGAAGGAGAGCATGTACACCACCTTTTGAAGGTTGACCACCTTCTCCGCACCGTTCACGTTGAACGTGATCACCTTGTCCCCTTCTCCCATGGCTTGGACAACGCCGCCGTTTGCACACTTGATGCACATGACAGATTCGGCCATGGAGACAAATCCACCCTTCTCTTTTGATGAGTGGTGGTTGGTGCCCGAGTTAAGGGCGAATGCCTCGGGCCTAAGGATTGCTGCGCCCTTCATGGGCAGCCCCCTAGCCATCATGTTGGTGAGCTCCTTCTTCTCCTTTCCACCTTTGTTCCAGCCTTCTTTCTTGGGACTACGGCAGTCCCTAGCCCAGTGCCCAGCCTTGCCACAGTTGTGACAGTTGCCAGGCTTCTTGGAACTCTTCCCGCCACCATTGCATTTCCCTCATCTGCCACCGCTTCCGCTGATGCCTTAACTGGAGCAAGAGCTTGCACCTTGTCCACTGAAGTGAGAGGCATAGGCTGAGATGTTTGCCTCATTACCACTGCGTCGCATGGACTCCTTGCGGACGTGTTCGGCGACAGCCTCGTACGTCAGATCTGCCTCCTTCCAACTGCCAAACACGGTGATCAAGGACCCCCAGCTTCCCAGCAACACCATTAGAAGGATCATTGCATGCATGTTGGAGTCGAGACTCCATTCCATTTTCTGGACCTCCTGCAGCACGTTGTCGAATGACTGCAAAAATGCAGGTATCGATTCTCCTTCGCTCACACTTATCGACATCAACCTTTGGAAGATGAAGAGTTGGTTTGCTAGGGCGTTCGATTGATGCACACGTGAGAGCTTTGCGTAGGCCTCGGCAGCAAACGTTCATCCTTTGATGTGGGAGTGTTGAGTCTCATTGATGGACGTCACAAGAATGGCGAGAGCCATGTTGTTCTTCATAGTCCATGCTGCAAGGTCAGCCGCATGCGTCGTCACCGTCGCATCGACGGGTGGTGTCTTGGTCCCTTTTAGGATGTCGCGGTAGCCACGCACGTTCATGAAAATCTCAAACTGCCATGTCCACAAGGGAAAACCTGTCCCCGTGAATTTGGACATACCCGCCTCAAGGCGGGCTTGAGTCGGATCCGCCATTTTTGGCGGTTGCTCGTCTTCTCTGCTTTGCTGCTACTTTGCTTCGTTGAGGCTGATGAGGCTGATGAGGCTGGTGACTGTGACCATTGTCAAAAGGTGCAGTTGGTTCTTTTGCATACCCCTCCCGCCGATGATCGCCCAAGGCGATGGTGCCGTCGTGAGAGAACAGACTCGGGGTCGTACCAGATTCTAAAAAGGGGTAGCTTTATCCCATTGGGGCTCGAGGGTCGTGTCCAACATGGACATAGCTGTTCCTCGTCCCCTAGTCTGCCACGTGCGCTTATCCTACCTGAAGAAGCCGATGGAGCTGATGGAGTAGATGAAGCCGTCCGATGGTCGTGTCCCGGTTGTACCTGTGCGCCTTACAAGACCACGCGCTAGTCGGTCTTGGAAGCGTGCCCTAGAACCAGAAGCATGGGCCCATAACCCTTTGTCAATGCGCCGGATAGCAATGGTCTACAAAATGGGTCCCGACATGGGAGGCCGCCAACCGCTCTTGGTATTGCAACCAAGATAACATATCACCCTCGAACAAGGGATCCACACTTTAGGTTCGTTTGGTTTGCAACCTCGCGAAGTCCGCATGTTGGTCTTTAGTGTCTACCTTTGGTTGGACACTCTGTGAGGAGTCTCAAAGGCAAGAACTGTAGATGGATGCATGCAAGGTACATGCTTTTATACTTGCAAAGCTTTGCTAAAGCTTTTGCTTGTAGTGGCTCCATTGGAGCTAACCTCAACCTATAGTCCTACTTGGCATGTCCTTAGACCGCCAAGTGTCATCCTCAAGGCAGGCTCTAGTAAGCTTCCTAGAAGCTTCCTGTCCCAGTTTGGGCCACAAAGAAAATTGCGGCCAATGCGGGGTTTGAACCCACGACCTCTCATTTCAGACTCCGGTGCCTATTCAACCAAGCCAAAAAGGTATGGTTACTATGATGAGCCACAGAGCAGATACCCAATATGGGCAGTGCATTCGTGGCCCATCTCAGAACAGACCAAGGGGACGTACTCCATAGAGCAGTGCATGCCTTGTCTGTATGTGTAGCTAGCGAGCTAGGCAGTGGACAAGGTGCATACTATTTCAACATTATGCTGGTAGTTGCGACATACGAAGACTGGGAAATAAATGAAATGGATATAAAGAACACCTTTTGTAATGAGAAGGAGTTTGATGTAAAACAGCCAGAGGGATTTGGGGATAGAACTTACCAAGTGTTGTTGAAATCTCTGCATGGCTTGAAACGAGCACCTTGCTGCTAGAACAAAGAGATCCGGTGGACACTGGAACTTGGGGATTTCACACAGAGCTTGTGCAATCTTTCCCTCTTTCTGCAATGGGAGAAAGGCATCCCTGGTGCACTCTTGGTCTACGTAGATGCTCTTCTCCTTCTATCCCCCTCCCTCAGTCTCATCACGTATACAAAGGAACTGCTCACACAACACTACAGTATGACAAATCATCACGAGGGACAGAGATGCACATGTCCTCAGCTTGTATCAAGGACGATTCATTGCACATCCCACCACACATTTTCAACATCTCTTCCAGAATCTTCCACAAAAGTACTCACCAATGAGTCTCGACATTTATGCTCACCTGTTGGATGCACATGCCACTGACAACAGACCAGATTGTGATCCTACACTGTACTGACAGATCACTGGCAGTCTGTCATATCTGCCCTCCACCACACATCCTGACATATCATGTACAGTTAATTTTCTGGTCCAGTTCATTCAACAACCATGTACCAAAAATCACAAAGCCTTGCTGAAGGTACTGCACTATGTGTTGGACACAGCCATTCTTGACGTGGTCTTAGCTCCCATGTCCAACCCTGTGTTGGATGGGTTTTGTGACAGTGATTATGCTCGTGAATTCTGGGCTTGCAGTCATGATGGTAATGTTTTTTGTGTGTGAAGTACAGCTGCGTCAAAGCGCAATGAAAATCAGTTCTGGGTGGAAGGCAGTGTGGCAGAAGCTGAATACATGGCTCTGGGTGAGGTAGCATGTGAAAGGATCTGGCAAGCACGTCCTGCTTGAGGAATTCAGTTAAAATGCACAAGTTGTGCTGCTCTAAAGTGAGAGCTCGTCCACACGCAGAATTGCTGCATATGATGGTGTGTTGTATCCGCGCACCGCGTACATCCGTGTAAAACATCACTTTATGAGTGAAGAAATCGGCGATGGTGCTGTGAAAGTCTGCTCCATCAGGGGCAACGCTCAATTGTCAGATTTTCTGACCGAAGCTCTTTCATCCATGACTCTCCAACTCCAACTCCACTCTCCCGGCTGCTCTTCCATCACAATCATGTCTAGGGGGGGGGGAGGGGGGTGTTAGTCCTGTAAATGTTCTATGCACTACGGTGGACATGAGTGCGCAGGGCAGGCTGACCCAGCGAGTAGAGGCAATGCACCATGAACGACGCNGATGGTGCTGTGAAAGTCTGCTCCATCAGGGGCAACGCTCAATTGTCAGATTTTCTGACCGAAGCTCTTTCATCCATGACTCTCCAACTCCAACTCCACTCTCCCGGCTGCTCTTCCATCACAATCATGTCTAGGGGGGGGGGAGGGGGGTGTTAGTCCTGTAAATGTTCTATGCACTACGGTGGACATGAGTGCGCAGGGCAGGCTGACCCAGCGAGTAGAGGCAATGCACCATGAACGACGCACCACCGGCAGGCTGAGACCCACGCACACCCACCCTCACTCCGCGTGCTTGCCTCACTCTTGACAGTCGTGTCCCTGCTCCATTTATAGTTGCCAGGATTACGTCTCAGGTGAGCTTAGATCTTCTGACCTGGTTTTGTCTTCCACATGCTCCTGACCCACTTTGGGACTGGCGATAAGAAACCTAGTGTAGTCCTGTTTCAAACTTTGTGTTAGGATGGACAAGCACAAACAGCGCTCAAACTGTACGCAGGGTAATTGGTGAACTTTGAGGCCCAGTTGGGCAATTTCCCCTCAACATCGAGCGAGTGCTGGTGAGCCTCACTTGCCAGTTGACAGGTGAGCCTTGATTAGTGAGGCTCACTCCGTACATATGTTAATCCATTGATTCCAGAACCTGGATCCATGGCTGAACCTTTGCCCAACTCCCTCTACACTACACGAAATGAAGCAAGAGAGGTTTTCATTGGAATCATAGGAAGAAGGACACCCTGCCAATTAATGGGTATCCCCTTTGGCAAGTTAACTGATGTACCCAGTTACTTCTTCTTCTGGTGGTTGATGGTCGGCAGTCCCTCCACCGTTGCAATGACGAGGGTGAAGGGAGCTGTGCAGAAGCTTTCATAGCTTCCACGGCTGGCTGCCAAGTTTCTGCTGCTGCTGCAATTGCCGCTGCTGCTGCGATTGCCGCTGCTGCTGCGATTGCCGCTGCTGCTCTTACGCTCTAATGCTGCCATCACTACAAGCTACTGCTGCTGCACCTGCTGCTTCTGCTGCTACACTGAGCTACTGCTGCAGCTTCTGCTGCACTTCTGCAGCTTCTGCTGCACTTCTGCAGCTTCTGCTGTGCTATTGCTGCTTTTGTTACTGCTGTTGCCGCATGGCAGGCAGAGAGCGGGCTAGCGAGTGAGCGATTAAACATGCAGGTATGGTTTTGTTTTGTTTTCTTTTTCTTTTTTGCTTCTCTGGTTTTCCTTTCTGGCTGCATGAATTCCTCAGCTGCTGACGTGGCTGCACCCGGCAGGAAGGGAGGAGGAGCAAAGAAAATAGGAAAACAGCAGGGAAACTCCCCTGCTGCATGGCGGTGTCATTACCATGTGCATCAGCTCCACCATCGGCGTCGTGCTGCTTTGCGTTGGCCACGTGACTGCCTACACTACCACCGCCGTGGGGTCACTTTTGTGAGATGAAATTGGCAGCATTTATCTCACTTTGGGAGCGCTTTGGAACCACAACCATGCGAGGCTAAATCTTGAATTTCCCCTGTACTGGCCCATATTGGGGTCCGCCAACATTGGCTGGCATCAATACGCTGCTGCCGCTGTTCATTCTGCTGTATCTTCTACGCTGTGGCTCTGATACAAGGTTAGACATGATGTTGCACTAGCCTGGGAAAATCTGTTTCTGCTGCCTCACGCACATAAATTGAAGTGTGTGGCCTACTGCATCCGGACTTAGCACCTGAGGAGGGCTGGCTGGTCAGCTGTGAGAGGGAAAAGCGCTGGCTTGGTATGAGACCCCTTCCACATTCACCTCCGTTAGGCTTGTTTCTTATTGTACCATCCATTCAGGAACATCCACTGTTTTTTGGCTTGTGGATTTTCCTCAGTGAGCCCTGCTAGAAAAAAAGCAGCCCCAAACCTGGGCGTCATCCGTTTTTCCTGAAAACTGGACCAGAGCAAAGTATGCATGCTACAAACACAGCTGTGCAGTCAGAGTTAGCTAGAAGAATCAAAGAGAAAAATTATGGCAACCTGAACCTAGGCAGGCTCTATGCTACACATAACAGTCTTCTTTGACTGCTGGTGACATGAGTGACAGTGGCTGCTGCTCATGGAACTAGCTAGGCACTGCTACCAAGTGGGGGACTCCACAAGAAGAGATGGAATTTCTGTCCTAACGACAGTATGTCGTCCCCTACATCACTCAGCGTCCACCGTCGTCAATGTCCGTCCAGTCAGTCGTATTCACAAGCATGTGAACTAGCTAAGAGGTCACTGTACAGATCATTGAGACAGTGCACATGGAAACAAAAACAAGGACGGCTCATGTGGGATCTCCACGTTACCCACGGATTCACGCCCCAACACTGGGTCATTTATCTGGCGGTGTCGTCTCATGTTTTGAGCTAAACAGCTTAGCAGCACGATCCCAAGGGATTAGCCACCCATGTTCCACACATGCAACATAAGATTATGCATGAAGAATTAGTGCCACATTGGCTACGAGTGCATCTCGCATGTATGCCAATTCCACGTGTGTAGGGTACACTGTTGGAATGATGCTCCTCACCATGGCAGGAGTGACTCCAAAAAGAAACACCAAAAAGACAAGCCTTAGTGGCTTAGTGGTTAATGGTGTCCACCTCTAGAGGCAGGGGCCCGGGTTCAAGTCCCACATGATGAACTTATGCCCTGCCTCAAGGGAGGTGGAAAATAGATGCCAGGAAGCTAGCTCAACCTCTAGAGTTCCTCTTTAAGTTTCTAGAAGGCCAGGTGAGGGTCCAGGAAGGTGGCACACCTTCTAGAAGGGGTGACTTGTCCTATAAGGCATCTAGAGGTGTCTTGGTCTTCTGGACACCTTCCCTCCTACTAGAAGCAAGCTGAGGAATCTAGGAAGGGGAAGAAGCTTCTAGAGGTAGGAAGGGATGCCTTCCTAGGTGGGAAAAGGACAGCCTACCAAGGAGCACTCTAGAAGCCATAGAATCTGCTAGGAAGCTCCAAATCTGGCATGCTTTGGTGTTCTGGAAAGCTTAGATCAGTGGCTATAAAATGCCACTGCTTTTGAGCCTTGATCAAGTGTTAATTCCCATCCAATTGAGGCCAAAACTATTGCCTCACTCTCTGACCAGATTTTGCCATCCTTGGAACCAGTTGCCTCCACAGTTTCAGTCTCTCCAAAAACAGTTGGTGGTGTGAAACAGCCACTGCTAGGGACCCTCCAGGGTGCACACTCACCCTCAGGCCAACATACACTCTGATGGTTCATTGCATCAAGTTAGCCAGCACTAGATGTGTGTGGCTTAAAAAGATAATCATGACATACCATCTGCCCACATTCTTGGACTATCAACAGTGGTAGCCATGTGTGGCCCGTGTCGCTGAAGTTCTTATGCCCCAAAACAGGCTCACTGGTGAATCCAGAACTCCATACGCGTATGGGAATTTGTCAGTTTCATGCATAGAATTGCATGTAATTTAGATAAAAAGGTCACGTCCAGGCTTAAAAACCCAAAAACAACACTCCCCCATGACTCGCAGACACATGCAACCACTTGTCACACGCAAATATAATGAGCATGTCAATCAGATGGACATGTCATAAACCTCCCCCACAATACACAGGCATGCTGATTGTCACTCATTGGCAAGAAAGGCAAGAGTAGGAAGGCACAATCAAAGCACCTCACAGGACGAGTATGGAGTCAGTGAACGAGACTCAAGCGTGGGGATCACGAACGAGAAGTAGGCCCACAGTGTGCACAAAAAACTTGAACATTTCACTGCTGAGTGCCTTAATGAGCAATTCTGCACATTTTTGATGCGTGTCAACCCTGACAACCTCCAATTCTCCTGCAACAATGCACTCATGTACAAAGTGATTTCCAAAGTTGATGTGATTTGTGTGAGTGTGATGCATCATGATCAGGAGTTGCATTGGTGTTTTCCTTGTTTCAACGCAGGGTGATGCAGCAAATGGACACGCGTAAACTCTGAAGCAAGCGACACAGCCAGATTCTCTCGCACATACCTGCGCCACGTGCAACATACTCAGCCACGTTGGAGCTGCACGCCACACATCCCTGATTCCTAGTTGCCCTCGATGTTTGATGGAGGGGCCCTCCATTGACATCGGCACATCGAATCACATCGATGGGCATCGATGTCGATGGGGTCTGTGTGTGCATGCTACACTCACGCAGTGACCGAGCGGACCCCCACACGCTGACTTGGCACCTGGCGCACCGGAAGAAAAAAAACATGAGGAGCGGGTTTGGCTCCCCAAAAATACTTATCCGACTGGGAAAGAATTGCCCCCACTCAACGTGTGACGCCAAAATTGCGTCCGCATCAACAAACATGCCACACAAGCTGGCAAATCCAGCATTAATGGATGGTGTGCTGGCAGATAGGGCCGAGCTGGCTGTCGCATACCGACCAATGCTGATAGGGTGGCTGGCCATCCTGGTTGCCCATTTTCTCACTCACTCGATATGCCATGTCCCCTCTGTTGCAAACCGGCGGGGTACACCCGGACCTCCCATCAGATTTCCGCTACAGAAATGATGACATTGCAAAACTCCTGCCCCCAGAACCGGGGTGAGACCTTCATAATGCCAACTATTATTGTCATGAAATTGATGGTGGAGTGTGAAAATGGTGGGTTATTGAAAACTTGCAAACAAGGTCAAGTAAGTCCTCGTGGAATTGGTAAGAAGAGATGGGTTTCCAGTGGTTCTGGGGTGTTTGGGAGTTGCTCCCTGTCGATGCCCATAGATGCCCCTGCACCCGGGTCCATCGATGGACCGATGGGCATGGATGGACATTGATTGGCGATGGGCAGAGATCAACACTGCCCTAATTTCTACTCTTCCACAAAACAGCAGTCACACCGACAAGGAGTATGTGTCGAGACCTGCTCTGGGCATCAAATTCATGTAAACCAGTCGTTGTCAGTGCAGCCATAAACATTGACTGAGGGCTGTGCACAGAAACACAGCCCGACCAACAATGTGGACAGAGTGTAGCAAAAGGCATTGAGGGCCGCATGGAGATGGCTTGCCCTAGGCTGCTGTGAGAAATGCGTCAGAAAGTGAACTGTGAAGGTCACATCGGTGCATGTGGTTGGCGCAAAGTACGTGAGCGAACCGATGACATTGGGGAAGCTGGAGACATCCACCAGCTAACCCAGCTGAGACACATCCAAAGACTTCATCAGGCACAGACCTTGTGGAGTCATGGGACTAGAAGTGGTGTAAAACTAGTCAGCAATGACGCAACTGGGGGTCACGCTAAAGCTCCATACCGAGGAAAACTCAGACTGGACCATGATCCTTCACCTTGTAAGGGGGGGCTGATGGAGCACCTGAACCGACTGGACATCACCTGGACTGGGTGAGGTAATGAGTGTATTGCATAGCTACAAGAGGCTTTCATGGTGGAGTGAGGAAGAGCGCAATGATTATACCACGTTCATGGCCCCCCCTCTCCAGGGTGGATGTGATCTTTATGCTCCAGCAACAATACGACTGCTTGAGTCTATACAAGGCCTTGCACAAGTGCCAGACCTTGTCAATGATGTTGGCAAATCCAGGTGGCTGAACCATGTAGATCTCCTCATCAAGCCGACTATGCAAGAATGTGTTGTTCACATCTATCTGTTCCAGCTCCCAATTGTGTCGGGTGACAAGGCTGAGAAGGACAGGAGCAGTGGTGTAATGACCAATTGCTGCAAACGTATGGTCAAAATCAAATTAAGGAATTAGTTATGGTTAGTCATCCCCTTTTTCATTGACTATGATACCTGTATGCATTACATCTTGTTCAATTATGATTCCCAGAAGCTTACATCGAGATGTAACGTTTTCTCAACACTAGGTCTTTGGTGAGAATTACCTGAATTTTTTCTACATCAAAATGTTCAGTCCATGTTTATGAATTGGGTTCTTATTGTATAGAAGGAATCTTAATGCATTGTATTATTTGTGAAGAAGCCTATACATGTCCCTTACTTTATGCATTGGTTGTTTCTTCCATCGCATCAATGTTCTATAAATCCAGTGGTCTTGAACGCCTCATTTCCTTCAAAAACCGTCCAGATGACAACTGAGGGCAATATCCACATAGGGTTATGGTCTCCATTTTCTCAAAGACAAAGCCCCCTCCCCCCCCCCCTTCCCACAAAACCCCTGAGTGCATTGGAGAACTGTATTGCGGGGTGTATTGAGGGAACAAAGTTGGTTTTGAAATATTGTATCGGCATGTCCGCACATTCCTCCTAATACAATAGTTTTGTTTAAAAGATAAGCCTCTCCTAGCTTCAGTCTCTGATACACCACCATAAACTATTTCGACTGCTTGGAGGGAGAGGGAGGTCCGGATACAAGGACCCCTCCCCCCAAAGTGGAAAAAATGTATTGCTGGAGTGTAGCGGGGAGTGTATCTTGTAGACGAAAATAAAAACAGACTTGTGTACATCTTCATTATGTACTCATAAGCCGTCGATTCTCAGCATCTGACAAATCTTGCTTTTGTTGAATGATATGCACCTTGTCCACTGGTTAGCTGGCTGGCTGGCTGGCTGCACGGAAGGACAAGGCATGCACTGCTCTATGGAGTACGTCCCCTTGGTGTGTTCTGAAATAGGCCAGGAATGCACTGCCCTGAAATGGGTATGTCCCATGGAGACATACCCATCATAGGATGGGTACGTCATCATAGGAAACACACCATAGTAGCCTAGCTGGAATAGGCGTCGGAGCTCAAGGGTTACGGGCTCAAACCCCGCGACGGCCGCATTTTTCTTTGTGGCCCAAAATGGGACAGGAAGCTTCTAGGAACCTAAGTAGAACCTGGCTTGAGGATGACACTTGGCGGTCTTAGGATGCGCCAAGTAGGACTGTAGGCTGAGGTTGGTTCCTGTGGAGCCACTATGAGCAGAAGCATTAGCAATGTTCTGCAATTATAAAAGCATTTTCCTTGCATGCATCCATTTACAGTTCTTGCCTTTGAGAGTCCTCAGAGAGTGTCCAACCAAGGGTAGACACTAAAGACATTCATTCGGACTTCGTGAGGTTGCAAACCAAACAGACCTAAAGTGTGGATCCCTTGTTCGAGGGTGATATGTTATCTTGGTTGCAATACCAAGAACGGTTGGCGGCCTCCCATGTCGGGACCCGTTTTCTAGACCGTTGCTATCTAGCGCATTGACAAAGGCTTATGGGCCCACACTTCTAGTTCTAAGGCACGCTTCCAAGACCGACTAGCGCGTGGTCTTGCAGTGGGCACAGGTACAACAGGGATATGAAGATCGGACGGCTGCAATCTGCTCCCATTGGCTCCATCGGCTTCTTCAGGTAGGCTGCGTGCACATGGCGGACTAGGGGACAAGGAATAGCTCTGTCCATGTTGGACGACACCCTCGAGCCCCAACGGGATAAAAATCTACCCCTTTAGAAGGTGGTACGACCCCGAGTCCGTTTTCTCACAACGGCACCATTACCTTAGGCGATCATTGGCATGAGGGCTATGCAACGGAACCAACTACACCATTGACAACGGTCGTAGTCAGCAGCCTCATCAGCCTCATCGGCCTCAATGAAGCAAAGTTGCAGCGAAGTAGAGAAGACGAGAAACAACTAGAAATGGCGGAATCGACTCAAGCCCGCCTTGAGACGGGTATGTCAAAATTCACGAGGACAGGTTTTCCCCTGTGGAAATGGCACTTTGAGATTGTCATGAACGTGCGTAGCTACCTCGACATTTTAAGAGGAAACGAGATAGCACCCGCCGATGCAACAGTAACCACGCATGCGGCTGACATTGCAGCATGGACAACAAAGAACAACATGGCTCTTGCCATACTTGTAACGTCCATCAACGAGACTCAACACTCCCACATCACAGGATGCACGTTGGCTGTCGAGGCCTATGCAAAACTTTCACACGTGCATCAATCAAATCCCCTCACAAACCAACTATTCATCTTCCAAAGGATGATGTCAATGAGGGTAGGCAAAGGAGAATTGATACCCGCAGTTTTGCAGTCATTTGACAACGTGTTGTAAGAGGTCCAGGAAATGGAATGGAATATCTACTCCAACATGCATGCCATGATCCTTGTTATGGCGGTGCTGGAAAGCTGGGGGTCCTTAATCACCGTATTTGGCAGTTGGATGGAGGCAGATCTGTCGTATGAGGCTGTCACCAAACACGCCCGCAATGATTCCATGCAACGCAGTGGCAGTGAGGCAAACATCTCAGCCTATGCCTCTCGCTTCGGTGGACAAGGTGCAAGCTCTCACTCCAATCAAGGCAACAGTGGAAGCGGTGGCGGTAGAGGGAAAGACAATGGTGGCGGGAAGAGTTCCAAAAAGCCCGGCAACTGTCACAACTGTGGCAAGGCTGGGCATTGGGCTAGGGACTGCCGTAGTCCTAGGAAAGAAGGTGGGAACAGAGGTGGAAAGGAGAAGAAAGAGCTCACCAACATGATGGCTGAATGGTTGTCCATGAAGGGGGCAGCGCTCCTTAGGCCCGAGGCATTCGCCCTTGACTCGGGCACCAATCCTCAAAAGAGAAGGGTGGATTTGTCTCCATGGCCGAATCTGACATGCGCATCAGGTGTGGAAACGGCGGCGTCGTCCAAGCCATGGGCGAAGGGGACAAGGTGATCACGTTCAACGTGAACGGTGTGGAGAAGGCGGTCGACCTTCAAACGGAAGTGTACATGCCCTCCTTTGCAGCGAACCTGCTGTCGATCTTACAAATCACAGACAACAACATGACAGTTGTGTTCACCAACACGGAAGCTGTAGCCCTAAAACATGACAAAATCAAAGCTTTGTAGACCAAAGACGATCTTATGCTTCAATTTCCAAGATTTGATGGCCTGTACGTGCTTCAAACCAAAGGCACCAAGGCATCGGATGAGGGACAGGCATGTGCCACCAAGACAGTGGCACCGAAGCCAAAGGATGCACCACCGGCGACCGCTGTAGCCGCCACATTAACCAAGGACACTGATACTGAGATTTGGCCACATGGCTAATAGCACGTTGTAAAAGATGCTGGAGCAAGAGGTAGCCCTCGGGATGGAGGGGTGCGCCATGAAGCATGGAGAAGGGTATACGTTGTGTGAACCATGCCTCCAAGCAAAGTAAAAGAAGAGGCCGTTTGGGAGAGGAGGTCAACGAGCTGAGAATGTCTTGTGACGTGTGCGGATCCTCCCGCACAATGTCTAAGGGAGGAAGCAATTACTTCCTGACCTTCATCGACGACCACAGCCACAAGTTGTGGATCTACTTCCTCAAAGAAAAGGGAGAGGTCAAGGAGAAGTTCCTGGATTTTGTCGCCATGGTAGAGCAGCAAACGTCCAAGAAGGTGAAGACGCTCCGAAGTGACAACGGGGGTGAGTACGAGGCATGCAAGCCTTGGCTCAAGCATCACGACATCCACCACAAGAAAACCACTCCTTACAGCCCCCAAAGCAATGGCGTGGCCGAGAGGATGAACCACACCCTACTAGGCATGGTATAAAGCATGCTCTTTGACGCCAAGCTCCCACCTCACTTATGGACTGAAGCTACAACAACGGCCTGCTACCTCTTGAACGTCATACAAGAAACCGCCTTGCGGAAGCACGAAAAGGACCAGGATAAGCACCTGAAGATCTCACAAGAAGCATGGATGGGAAAGAAACCCAACGCCTCTCATTTGTAGGTCTTTGGGTCAACTGCATGGGTGAAGATCCAGTCGGTAGAAGGTGGAGGAAAGCTAAATGCATGTTCCAGAAAGTGCGTCATGGTTGGGTACGACACGTCACACAAAGCCTATCGGCTTTGGGATCAGGCAGCAGGCAAGCCTGTGAGGAGCCGCGATGTTGAGTTTGACAAATGCACCCTTGGAAAGGGAGAGCTGCTGGACCCGACCCTCGCTCCCAAGGCGGGAGAGTGGATAGTGTTGCTTGAGTCCGCAGACCAAGCACCCGACAACTGGCTCGCTTTGCCAGCAGGTGGTGGGAATGGGAGAGCAGCTGCGTAGGATGACATAGCATCGGACATGGACGCAGATACCAAGGCATCAGTGGCTTCTGAGTCTGACTCGGAGACCAACGAATCTTCCGACGATGATGCCGACACACCACCACCTATGGTAGCACCAGCAGCCAAGGACGAAGCTGCACCAGCATCCCGGTGCAGTTTGAGACCAAAGTAATCATCTTTGTGGTATGAGGATGATTGGACTGGCCTTAGCTAGTCGTGCATGGCTCAGCGAGACCTATCCACAGTGGTGGAGGCAATGAACGGCCCGGATGCGGCCAACTGGAAGGAGGCAGTGGACAGTGAGCCCGTGTCCATTGACAGAAATGGCACGTGGGTGCTGGTGGATAGACTCAACAAGGCCCATGTGGTGGGATCCAAGTGGGTCCTCCGAGTGAAGAAGAAAGCAAGACGGCATAATCAAGAAGTACAAGGCGAGGGTAGTGGCTTAGGGATTTTCTCAACACCCACGCTCCAAGTACGACGAGACGTTTGCGCCCGTCATTACCTTGGCCTCCATTCGCTCTCTCCTAGGCATTGCAGCCACAAAAAACCTGGACATACACCAGATGGATGTCACAAAAAACCTTCTTTATGGGAAGCTTGACCAGGAAATGCTGATGGAGGTGCTCGAAGGAGTCAAAGCTCCCAAGGGCAAGGTGTGCAAGTTAGTGAAAGTGCTCTACGGGCTAAAACAAGCCCCAAGGGTGTGGTACAAAGAGATGGACGGTTTCATAACTGGTTTCTCCTTTGTGCATGGCCAGACCGCCCCGAGCATGTACGTGCACAATGATGGAAGAGGGCTGATGCTCGTTGCATTTTTATGTAGATGATCCGATCATCAGCTCGTCTTTGTTCAAGCTGTTGGATGAGCTGAAGTCTGACCTCAGCAAAAGGTTCAAAATGAAGGACATGGGTCCTCTTGACTACTACCTCGGGATCGCCATCCACCGCAACTGAGTAGCATGCACCATTGAACTCAACCAAACCAAATACATCGGCATGGTACTAAAGCACTATCACATGGAAGACTGCAAACCTGTTGGAACCCCAATGACAACCAATGCAAAGCTGAAGGCCTCCATGCCACCAAGAAATGAACCAGAACGAAGGGAGATGCAAGACATCCCCTACTAGTCCGCCGTGGGTAGCATCATGTACGCCATGATAGGGACTCTTCCGGACATCTGCTATGATTTGGGACAAGTGATCAGGTTTGTGGCCAACCTAGGGACACGACATTAGCAGCCAGTCAAGCGTATCTTGTGCTACCTACAGAAGACATGTCACATGGGCCTCGTCCTTGGAGGCCAAGAAGGTACGGACCCCCTCCGCCTGAAGTGCTACACCGACGCCAACTGGGGAGGAAATCTTGACGATCGCAAATCTACCTCTTGATATGTGTGCATCTTGAATGGCACTGCTGTCTCATGGGCCACCAGGAAGCAGGATTGTGTTTTTGTGTCCACGGCTGAGGCAAAGTACGTTGCTCTGTCTGAGTTGTGCAAGGAGACTCAGTGGCTACGCAGGTTGCTTGGTGAAATGAAATTGCCACAGCAGGATGCCACGGTTGTACACGTGGACAACATGAGTGCCATCTTGATGGCTGAAGATGAAATCATCTCCCGGTGAACAAAGGACATCGACATACGTTACCACTACTCACATGACCTGGTCATGAAGAACGTGGTTGACTTGCAGCAGTGCGAAACTAAGAACATGCTTGCTGATTGCATGACCAAGCCGCTAGAGAGCAACTTCCACTATGCAGGCATTCATGGTTTTGGCCTGAGGAGTGCGGCAGAGGAAGGGTGAGCTACAAGGAATTGATGGAGTCCAGTGAACGCTAGATGGTCAAAGGTGCAAGGGAGAGATTTGTTGCATGGTATGCACGTTGTCCACTGGTTAGCTGGCTGGCTGGCTGGCTACACGGAAAGACAAGGCATGCACTCCTCTATGGAGTACGTCCCCTGGGTCTGTTCTGAAATAGGCCAGGAATGCAGTGGCCAAAATGGGTATGTCCTCTGGAGATCATCATAGGAAACACACATTTGTAGCCTAGTTGGAACAGGCGCCGGAGCTCAAGGGTCGCGGGCTCAAACCCCGCGACGGCCGCATTTTTCTGTGTGGCCCAACATGGGACAGGAAGCTTCTAGGAACCTTACTAGATCCTGGCTTGAGGATGACGCTTAGCGGTCTTAGGACGCGCCAAGGACTGTAGGCTGAGGTTGGTTCATTTGGAGCCACTATGAGCAGAAGCATTAGCAATGCTCTACAAGTAAAAAAGCATGTGCCCTGCATGCATCCATTTACAGTTCTTGCCTTTGAGACTCCTCAAAGAGTGTCCGACTAAGGGTAGACACTAAAGAACTTCATGCGGACTTCGTGAGGTTGCAAACCAAACGAACCTAGAGCGGTTGGCAGCCTCCCATGTCAGGACCCGTTTTCTAGACCATTGCTATCCGGCGCATTGACAGCTTTGTCAATGTAACCTGCTATAAGGCCGTAGACAAACACACAAGTGTACTTCAACCCTATCACAAGGGGACCCCAATGCTCCCCCCCACAAACCCTCGAGTGTTTTAGGGAATTGTATTGAGGAGTGTATTGGGGAAATGAAGTATTTTTGGACTTCGCTATTGGCACATCTGCTCATTCAGCTGCACTCTCCGATACACCACCCCAGTAGACTTTCGAGTGCTTGGGAGAGGAGGGGAGGTCTGGATAACTAGCACTTCTTCATTTTGACTTGATTAGAACCACGTCAGTTACACGAGCGACAATCAGCTGACATAACATTGAGCTTTGACCAGCCTATTAGACCATCCCGCACACACTTTAACTTTCCACGTTACGCCTGTGCAGAATGAAGTACAACATAGGTCCGGATTCACCATTACATAAATAGGATAAAGTTTACAACGTGCACAGTGTATGTATCATTCAAAGCAAATATATGATTAACTAGCTTCAATAAACTGTTTACATTAAGGTGATTTCTGTGATTTTTTCAGTGAAGCATCATGGGAATTCCGCTGTTCATGTACACATAACAATGCGTGAACTTCATTCGAACAAGTAGCTTCCTAGAAACATTGTCCATTTTCTAGGTTTCTTTCATGGAAGGATCCTTGCAATATGTTTTTATTTCATACACACACTAACAAGTGTATTGATTTGGGGTTATTGGGCATAAATGCAACGGATTTGAGAGAATCCCATAGCTATCAGTTGTGATTTGCAGCTATTAGCTAAGCCATTTGGCTTCATTTAGCTATCTAACAGGCTGATACTACCTTGGGTCCTTGCAACAGGCTGACCAGTTCAAAGAAATCATAATTGTTAAGACGCTCAAGTTCTTTCTAAATGGATATCTCCCTGACAGAAACATTGGCTGCTTCTCAAGCCTGACACACAGTCTTGAGCTCAAGGGGAAGGGCAGATAGACTGCTGGCTGCAAAGCATGCAACAACATAGCCAAAGATTGTAAAATAGTCAGCACACTGGAGATCCTAATCAACCAAAGAATATCCTAGTTTAGTGTTTGAATGGACAACACATACGACAAGACCAAGGGCGTGGAGAGTGGGGCAGGAAGAGGGTGCTGATGATGGCTGTGACAACAAGAATAAGTGACACGGGGTGAGGATAACTCTGAGGGGAGGGCAAAAATTCTCCACCATGCATGTAAGTCTCAGGGTGAAC
Organism: Penium margaritaceum; assembly: GCA_023375785.1. NCBI lineage: Eukaryota > Viridiplantae > Streptophyta > Zygnematophyceae > Desmidiales > Peniaceae > Penium > Penium margaritaceum. The sequence continues at coordinate 40,750 of SZWC01006107.1, read as the reverse complement.
AACAATCCCAATCTGAGGCATTGGGGGAAAGAACTGGAACACAGGAGGTGAGGGAAGATCCTGTTGGCACTAGTGGGTGTAGAGGTATCCAAAAGGATGCCTAGTCCTCACTGATGCATTCTGCCAATGTTTGGAGAAGCCAATGGACACCAATGGTGAAGAGTGTGGAGCTCAAAGATCACAGACAAGGAGTGAAGAGAACCCCGTCGCATTCAGGAGAAATGAATAAAAAAAAATCTTTTTTTTTTTCGCACAGTGAAGTTACATCTGATCTTTATAGCCTGTGATTTAAGATTTCAAACGCATCCAAGCACGCCTAAATTGGAGCAGTAGAGCACCAGCTATGGCCATCAAAGTAACTCTTGGTGGAGCCGTCCACCATGCCTTGCTCCCTAGGCTAGGGGAGGAGCTTCGACGGTGACCTATCGAAGAGCCCTACTCAGGTCCAGAAGTTAAGGAGGAGTTCATCCTGGTCAAGGAGGTCTTCCTGGTTACCTCCTTTGTGGCCTTGGTGCATTTGGAGCCTGTTGGAGTTGAACCCGGATGACCAGTGGTGGAGGATCCCATCATCCATGATGGATACAAGATCCAACCCGCCCAACACCCGAATTTTTAGCTAGGCTAACTTTCTGAATACCCTCTCAAAATGAGCAATTCAAAGCTCGATCTTGCAAGGAAGAATCCCAGAAATCCAAATCCAAATTTAGATCAGTTGTTCAACCACTCCCTAGTGGTCTAACCAGAGAATATGATCAACGGCACTCATGGCAAGGAGCACACCATGTCAACAATCTCCCCTTGCACCACAACCTTGGTGCCTTGTCCTTGCAACCTGAGACATTTCAGACCTCACACCACAGACAAAGCTTCATGGAGCTCGTGTCGTGAATTTTCTTGGACTGTGCCTTAATCATGGTATCGAAGAGCATGCACTTTGTGCCATAATACGCAACAGTTGTATCTCCCTTCGCCACCACGTCGCGTATGCAGTGATGGCAGATCTTGAGTTCACCCATGTCGATCATTTTGAACCAACCACCCAGCTGACACTTTAGGTTCACCAAATCCTCCATGTCCAATGACAAAAGGATGAGGTCATCCACATAAAGAAAAACGATATGGTACAACCCTAGCTTCTTCCACACGTAAACGGTGTGATCCGTCTCGCAACGCTTGAATGCAAGTTCGTCCATGAAGCCATCCATGTTCACATACCACGCGAGTGGCGCTTGCTTCAGCCTGCAAAGCACCTTGCAAAGCCACACACCTGCTCCAACGGAGCATCCACCCCCTCCGGCACCTCCACGTAGACCTCCTTATCCAAGTCTCCATTGAGGAATGCAGTGTTCACGTCCATTTGGTGGACTTCATTGTCGCGCACTGCCGTCACGGAGAGAATGGTGTGATGGAGGCAAACTTCACCACCGGTGTGAAGGTTTTGTCGTAGTGTTCACCCTTCCACTGGACCTATTCTTTTGCCACCTGCAATGCCTTGTACCACTCCACCTTTCCCTCCTTGGTGAGCCTCTTTTTTGAAGATCCACTTGGAGCCAATAGTTTTCTTGCCCTATGGCCTGTTGTTCAGCTCCCAAGTTGTATTCTCTTCGTGCGAGGCGGGCTCAGATTTCATAGCTCCCTCCCATTCCCCCCCATCCTTTCTCTGCAATACCTCCTTGACGATATCGGGCTCCTCTTGTGCAAAGGACACTTGAGTGAACACATTCCAGATTGCCTTGGCTGCATCACATCGTTTTCTTGTCCTCCTTGCGCATCCGATTCTTTGAGGCTATTGCTATTGAGGCTACTGTTGTTGTTGCTCCTGCTGCTACTGCTGTTGCTACCCTCTTGCGGTGCCACTCATGTTGCTGGCCTGCTCCCCCTCTCTCCGGTACCGTGGACATGCGGGCTTCCTACCAGCCTCCTTATCTAGATCCACTGCTGCCGGCGCTTCGGACTCATTGTCCGACTCAGCTGAATGCAAATCAGCCACTCCCCCATCCCCCGGATGGTCCTCGTCAGTTCGAGACATCCGGACATCACCCTCTTTTGCGTCCTCCAGTGTCTCCCCCTCGAGGAGTGGCAACCACTCCCCCAGCTTCGAGAGACCCGCATCCTTGTCCGTCGAACGGCTGTCCTCGCCGAACATGATGTCATGACTCTTCACAATTTGTTGCCTCCACGGGATGAATAGCCAGTATGCCTTGCTCCCATGTTGTACCCGACAACGATCCACTAGTGAGTGCACGGGTCCAGCTTGCCCCGCCCCTTCTGTGCCTAGACATCAACATGTGCAATGCAGCCAAACGTGCAAAGGTGAGCCACAATTGGCTTCCTCCTGCTCCACAAGATGGTGCAGTTCACCCTCACGGAAAGGCCTTTCTGCTGCAGAGAATGTGGCATCATTTTCTGCCACTTGATCCCCTTGCTCTTCATCCACTCCGATCACCTTTTGTACTCGCCGCCACTGTCACTGCGGAACACCATCACCTTCAGATCCATCTGCCGCTCCACTGCCACTACAAACTCTTGCATTCATTACAGGGTATCACTCTTCCTCCTGATGATGTAGAGGTAGAGCTTATGGTTGTGTTTGTTGATGAACGTCACAAAGTAGTGAGCACCTCTGATGGGACTCTCAAATGGTCTGTACACATCAGTGTACACCATCTCCAACTTTGCCGCTGCTCACGTCCCTTTTCTTGCAAACGGATGTCGTGTCGCTTTGCCCATGATGCAAGGCTCACACACGGCTTCCTTGGCTGCTTTGAGATCCTTGACATCTAGGACCCGCACCACCTCCTTCTTAGCCATCTCCTTCACTGTTGCGGGTGCATTGTGGCAGAGGCGGTGTTGCCATAGGTCCATGTTTCATTCATCATTTGTCAAAAGGTGAGTGGCGTCCGTCCTCACCGCATTGGCAAGAACCTTGGTGTGGAGAAGGTACACTTCCTCCTCCCTCTTGCCACATGGAATTACCTTGCTATCTCCCTCCTTCCGGATGATGGCCTCCTTGTTGACGAGCACCTCAAGCCCCTTGTCGGTAAGACGGATTATTGACAACAGGTTTGTCCCAATGTTGGGCATGTGGAGCATGTCGTAAATGGTGCACGGAATGACTTTCCCATTGAGCACCGACTCAATGCGAACATTGCATTTGCCCGCGGACAAGTCCGTTTTGCTGTTGGCCACTGTCATGCACCACTCACTGGCATCATTGGTGAAGAAAGCCCCCCGGTTGCATTGCATGTGGCCTGATCTGGAGTCGATCATGGTGACATCCAGATCTTTCATGTCGGCAGACTCCCTGACAATCATGGTGTGGGTGTCCTTCCTTCCGCCCTTCCCGGGCTGGTCAGGCTTTTTGTTGGGGCAGTCGCATGCGTAGTGGCCCTGTTTGCTATAGTTGTAGCATTCCCCCTTCTTTTCACTTCTCTTAATGCCATGCTTGGCACCCTTCCCCTTCATTCCTCCCTCTCCACCTTGAGGACGGATGGCATAGGCAGAAGTTGATATTGCCACACTCTCTCTCTCTCCCACCACACCACATCCATCCATTGCAGATGTACTCAGCCACCTTCGCGTACTTCAGCTCATTGGCAGACCAGCCGCCAACGGCGGTGATCATGGGACTCCAACTATCCGGTAAGGACAGGAGGAGGTTCATTGCTTGAAGCTTAGGGTCAACCTTCCACCCCATAGCTACGCACTCGGCAGTAAGAGACTCCATCTGCTACAGGATCTCCATCATGTTGTCGGCTTCATTGGCTCGGAGGCTGACGAGCCTCGTGAAGACGAAGATCTGGTTAGCGAGGTTACTAGACAAATATGTGGAGCAAAGTTCCTTCCAAGATTTTGCAGCATCAGTACACCCTTGAATGAGTGTACGCTGCGTTGGAGCTAGCGCCAACAACCAACAAGGCAAGCACCTTCTTGTTGCGCTTGTTGTACTTGTTCATTTCCTCGGGCATTACGGTGTTCGGATAATTTTTTTTTCACCCTTGACCAGCTCAAGCAGGCCCTTGTCATCAAGGTAGACTTCAAACTGCCACCTCCACAAGGGGAAGCCATTCCCGTCAAACTTTGTGATGGCTTCAATTCTCTCTTGCTTGGTCATTGTCATGGTTTGTTGCGGTAGCACGAAAGTGGTAGAGCTAGGGCCCTTCTAGGCACGTGGGCCCATGACCCTTTTTTGGCACTAGTGGGTATAGGCATCCACAAGGCTGCCTAGCCCCCACTGATGCACATTGCCAATGTTTGGAGAAGCCAATGGACACCAATGGTGAAGAGTGTGGAGCTCAAGGATAACAGACTAGGAGTGGACAGAAAACCAGTTGCATTCAGGAGAACGGAATCAAAACACGTTTTTGTTTCTTAGCTACATCAGTTCCTAACATCCTATGATCTAAGCTTTCAAACACATCCAGGCACACCCAAATCAGAGCAGCAGAGCCCTAGCTACGGCCGTCAATGTAACCCTTGGTGGAGCAGCCCACCATGTCTTGCTCGCTAGGCCAGGGGAGGTGCTTTGACGGTGATTTGTCGAAGCGCCCGACAAGGAGGATTTCATCCTGGTCAACGAGGCCTCCCTGGTTACCTCCTTTGTGGCCTTGGTCCATTTGGAGCCCGTTGGAAACAAACCCAGATCACCAGTGGTGGAGTATCCCGTCATCTATGACAGATACAAGATCCCCCCCGTCCAACACCCGCATTTCGGGCTAGGCTAACTTTCTGTATACTCACTCAAATCGACCGATTCAAAGCAATATACTGCATGCAAAAATCCAAGGAATCCAAGTCTTAAATCAGATGAGTTTTTCCACCACTCTCTATTGTTCTAACCAGGGAATATGATCAACGGCACTCACGGCAAGGAGCACACCATGTCAACAGATCCATGATAGGTCATGCAAGGTAGTGGGAGACAGGGAAGGAGAATGCAGGTTGACTCTAGATGAAGAGGAGGAACCTATGAAGTTTCCAAAGGAGGTGCATGAGATTCTGACTTTGACTCAAACTCTGATGCTGATATGGACCTTGGTGAGGAGTTGGGAGGGGAGCGAGTAGGAGACCCCAGCAACTCCAAGGAGGAGGGGAAAAGACTCAGATATGGAATAGATAGCCGATATTACTGACATTGTATAGGAGAAGGTCATTGACTCAGAAGGGACTACGCCCTTGAGATTGGAAGGCAGAACAAGGCACNAAGTTTCCAAAGGAGGTGCATGAGATTCTGACTTTGACTCAAACTCTGATGCTGATATGGACCTTGGTGAGGAGTTGGGAGGGGAGCGAGTAGGAGACCCCAGCAACTCCAAGGAGGAGGGGAAAAGACTCAGATATGGAATAGATAGCCGATATTACTGACATTGTATAGGAGAAGGTCATTGACTCAGAAGGGACTACGCCCTTGAGATTGGAAGGCAGAACAAGGCACACCTCCTTTGAGCTGATTGAGTGAGGCAAGAGAGGCCAGAATGACCTGAAGGGACAAGTCACACAGAAAATTTCCCTCGATAAAGAGAGAATTACATGACTTCATGACAAGACACTAGTCAAAGTCCCAGAAGTGCCAGGCCTTGGAGAGAGAGAGAAAATCCCAAGAAATGAACATAGGGGAGCACGGGGGACCTTATTGTCACCCTGGTCCTCTCAAAACCAGACAATAACAATGCAGGCCCAGAAGCATGCAAGAAAAATGTTAGTACAAGGACCAAACCAGAGCTAAATGGGGGTGGCATGACAGGGAAGAGGCCCATGGGGGACACGTTTCAAGACCCACGTCAAGTATGATATGGCCTTGGAAGGGATTAGGGGTTCAAGAATGGAGGCTGAGAGAAGAGTTTGGACACTGTAAGTAAGTGTGTGGTTCCAACGTTCGGGGACTCCATTATGTTGGGGTATGTAGGGGGTGGAGGCATACATATGCGCACTATTCAAAGCAAGAAAGAATGTTGTGGGACTCATGATCTCACCGCCATGGACAGATTGATATACATGGAGATGAAGGCCACAAGAAATTTCAGCCTGGGGAAGCCATGACTCCATGATAGCATCGACATTTTTTTTCTGACGCAAGGCAAAAGCGACCCACACTACCAAGGATGTCATGAGGGAGGGGCCCCATGACATCAGCATGCAACAGATCAAGAGGATGAGATGTGTGATGCTTGGAAGTAAGACATAGAGAATAAAGTATTTTATCCTGAACACAGTCAAGACTACTAGCGGGACAAGGGAGTGGAAAGATAGAGGTATCCAGCCCATTGGAAGGTTGGGTGCAAAGCAGGCTGTCAATCTCAGCAGCGTGAATTTGGTTGAAGCGGCAGTGCAGCATCTCAGCATGAGCAAGTGTGAGTGAGCATGCAACATGGACCAGTGCAGACATGGAGGTTATGGGTGCAAATGAGGCATACAAAACAGGTGGTCACAACGGAGGCCACACAACATCACACGACTAGTGTGACACAGAGACAGATTGGCAAGAGAAAAATCCTTGATCGTCAAGTGTCGTGACATAAAGGAGACTGATCTCAAGAGCAGACATGTACTATACATCAGGGAGGAAAAGCTCTCCCCCAGGAACAAAGAAGTGGACAACACCCACTCCCTGAACAGGGAGTGACCAGAACCGGTACAAGCAAAGAAAAAGGCGCCGACATGACCAAGAGACACAAAGAGGAATCTTGTGAGGTCATTTGGTGGGTAACGCTAGATTCAAGCATCCACCCGACATCCAAATAGATGAAATAAAATGGATGGCAGAAATATTGGTTGGAGGAGGACTGAGAGGAGAAGACTGACCACAGGTAGGGATACAGAGAGACAGGGTGACAGACTGCCAGTCCTCAACTCATTGAATATCATAAACAGACACAAGCCCCTGAAAACACCCACACATCAAGCCACAAAAGGCTCCATCAGAATCATATGACAGTGACCCATGAAAGTACCGGAAACTTTCACCTTCCTTGTCACGGAGACGATTTTGCTGGACAACATGCGCAATGGCGTCCCCAAACTGATGCTCATTCTAGCAAGGTTGAGGAATGATCACCACACTGCAATGCTGCCACGGCACCCCTGGAGGTGGAAACCATGAAGGGGGCATGTACGGCCCGGAAGGTGGGCCAATGTAGGCAAGGCTCCCACAAGAAGGAGGACAGCCCAAGGGAAAGTGAGTGGGGCCGGGTGCAGCTGCGATGGAGTAGACATCTGCTGCAGTGGTAGTGACCAGTGAGGCTGGAAGATGAAGAATGAGGAGAGGACGATGTAAACTTTGTCAATGCCGCTTTGCCACTTCTAGTGGTCCAAGCCTAGTGGGAGTACATGGACTAGGCCAAGAGAGCGCCATCAGGAGGTGCTGGGAACTTCTGAGCAGTCTTTCACCTTGTCTCACTGAAGATGTCAGAAAGTCTAGGAATGAGGCTGTTGATAACAGAAAGGACAGCTGGGAGCTTTCCTGGTGCATTTGGATCAAGGTCACTCAGAAGCGTGAGACTGCATGCTAAGTGTCGGTAGTCTCTTACTGCACATTGGAAGCTGGTTGATCTACATGTTGACCACGCTCTGAGCAGTATGTTTAGTGACAGTATTTAGACGCGGAATCAGGGAGAAGGCACCAACAGGGTTAGCCGGGTGCGACGGAACGGATTGGTGTTCTAGGTCAAAATCTCATCAGTGAGACTGTTAGGGCTGCCCGTGATGAGGGCATGAACAGCATGTGCAGCCTCAGAGGAGACTGGGAAAGATGGTGGGACAGCTTAATGGTAGTACTCCCAGAGCTTTTCTGCCTGGGCCCAGGCATACCTCCCAGAAAGAGGAGAGGGAGGAGATGATGTGAGGATGAGGTGTGTCAAGGTCGCATTGGTGAGACTACGGTTGAACCAATGCTTTGGCTGCAGCTGCACCAGCCGCTGCTGCTGTTGCGGCCGTGGGGTCTGTTGAAGAGGGTACAGTACCAGTGGAGACAGAGGTGGACGTGGACCCAGAGGCAAACAATTCAGCAACGTTGGCAGAGACATGAGTACGGAACAAGGTAGACTGCAGGAACAACATGACTATGTCAGCAATGTGATCAGCAAAGGTCTTGTGGTTCTGCTGCTCACGCTGCAGATGCTTTTCAGCATTGCGTTGAGCAGCAAGTGCCTCTTAATGATCGTTGTGTGCATACTACAGCTCTGCTTGGATTGCTGCTTATTTCTCATCATCAACTGACATGATGATGATCTTCCACCCTAGAGAGATTTTTTTCAGCAGATTTTCCCTTGCCTCGGTGGGCATGAGAGATAAGGATGGACGCTTGTGCGTTACCACCTGGCTGCAAGACAGTCCAACCCAAGGGACACGGGGAACCTGGGAACATGCAAGGAAAGCAAGACAGTAGAGAAGAGGAAAAGGGCAAGAGGTAGAAGGGCATAGTGACAGCTCATCAAGCCTAGTGGCACCGAGAGAGAAACGGTGGAAGAGCTGAGCCAGAAGAGGCAGCCAAGACAGCATATGGTGGATGCAGATGAAAAAACCAAGCGCACTATCTGAAAGATGGCTGCTGGAAAGAAGGTGGAGAAGGCAGCTGCCATGGATACGAGATGGAGATGATGATGAGTCATGGCCGGTGAGGAATATGGAGAGGATGCTGCAACAATTGAGGCACGAATGGAGATGGAGGCAGATGCAACCGAGGTAGCAGCAGTTTCTGCTATGGGCGCGCCAACATCTGCTTCTGCTGAGGCCTTTGTGGCTATGCTAAGAAAAACTACTGCTTCTAGCCCTAGGGAAACAACGGTTCTATTGTATGCCTCTGTTGCTCACCCTCCTACTGTGCTCACCCATGCACATGAGGCATGACCAGTTGCTGCGAATGTGGAAGTGACAGCAACACTAGTGTCAAAAACAGCTGTGAGCAACTATGCAAAGGACTGGTGGCAGTGGCAGTGCAGAAGAAGCTTTGTGGTATGATGCAGGTGCAGCAGGAGCGGCCGACTCAGCCAGTGCTGCGGCAGCTGTGGTCCATGAGGCAGCTGTATCTCTTTGAGATGTACCTGTGCCATTGGCGTGGATACACTGATGCTGCCAACAGTTCCTAAGGGGAACAGGAGGACATACTGGAGTTTTTGGAAGACACTACTCAGGCGGTGCCTGTGTGGGAGGGGGTGCATCCTGGTGCGACGGTGAGTCGTCGGACGTCATATCGCACATTCTGTCAGCCTCTGCCTCCTCACGGGTGCAGTGGTCAGCTGGGTCAAACTCCTAGCCTGCCACGTAGGCCGGATCTGAGGGGCAATACTGGAGCCAGTCCAGGTCCTGCTCCTCCTTTTTGGCTGCTTTTTTGCAAGCAATGCAGCTATTGGGAAGCTGGGACTGGCTCAGTCAAGGGTGGACAGGCCAGGTTGGTGTGGTGAGGGCAGCGGCCAAGGCTGCTGCTCCACCACCATGCAACGTGCCAGAGGGTGACCCCTATTGGTCGTGGCACTAGCAATCCTGATACGGGCGCCGGCCGTGACTGCCGGCAAGGCTGCTGAGTAATGCATGCCAAAATCTTTGGCTCAAGGAATCAGGGGCCCCGATGATGTGTGGTGAAAAGAACTACAGCTACAGGAACACAACCACAAAGATGGCTCCAGTGCTCTCGGCCATTGTGACACAAAACAGGTGATGCCAACCAGGACAGCCGGGTGCGAGTGTTGAGAGCCTGCACTGAGGGGTTGCTTCGGGAGACAGCAGCATCCAAACTCAGATTACGGTAGGGATGGTGCACTCAAGAAGTATTCCTCCACAGTGGCAGAAGAAAGACCACCGGCGTTATTACTTTTCCCACCACCCCGTGCAGTACTGCTATGAAGAAATGCAGTGGATGCACCTCAGCCACGAGGATGCGGTGAGTCAAAAGGGGTAAGGGAAGGTATCACAGACTTGGGGACCAAGGCAATGACGGTTTATTTCAGCAAGTTTGTGACAGCCAGAGGCAGCGAGATGGAATGGGCGAGTGCTAACTTTAGGATGGTGTCTGAGACCGTGATGACAACCGATAGCAACTTGAGATGTTGTGGTGTTAGAGTTTACCACTCGGCGAGTGGCCGGTGGTGGGACAGCTAGTGGCGGCGTGAGCTCATGGACGTTAGAACCATAACTGCTGTTGGATGACGTTGGAGGTTACGTACCTGCAGTAGTGGCCGCTGCAACCTATGATATGGCAACGGTTGGGACCGCCATGTCCAAGATTGTCAGCGGTGGTAGAGTGAACCACCTCTATTCTTCCAAGAGTGCCTCCCTCAACAACTCTGATACGACTTGATAAGGAAAGGAGATGATACGTAAGGGATCATACACAAAGGAAGGAGACAGTTTACTAATATTTTTTCCCCTTGTTCAGTGTTGTAGGACGGATCAAGAATGCGCTGCCCCTTGTGGAGGTATGACCCCTGGATCTATTGTAATGTGACTCAACTATGTTCTGTCTCATGTGAGATATGACCAGTGAGTACACCATGTGCGTGAGTCGTTACCTTGGCCATTTTGTTCATTTGGCCAAGTGAGAGGTCATGAGTTCAATCCTGGCCCCATGCACATCTTGTTTGCTGTGGAAGCTTCCAAGAAAGAAATTCCGTAGCTTCTTGGACGCTACTTGGTTGGTCTGTCACCTTTACACTAGGATCCTTATGTGTCAAGCCCGCAGTGCAAGTCTATTGGTGACACAGCTAGTTCAGGCCACTTCCCAGGAATGTGCTTTTGAGTTCTAGGACTGGACAGACAACTATGAAAGAACTTGTCTTGCATGCTGATCAATTGACCCTTGCTTGATGCTCTCTTGCATATTGACGACTCGAGCTTTTCTTGACATGTAGCGCGAAGGCGTTAGTACTCTTGAACGTGAAGTGTATGCCTGATTAAGTTTGGGGTGCATGACACATGTCAACAAAGGAAGAAGGTGTAAAAAACTTTGTGATCTCAGTAGCTAACAACGGATTATGGGCCCACGCCTCTGGTTATAGATGTTTCACTCACGCAACAGCTAAGTCACAAGCAGTGAGAGCGCCTTTGCTCTCACCCAACTTCTCTGCTTCCATGTCAACATCAATAGGAGGGGAATGCAACACATCTGCACCTTTCCACCTTGGGAGCTGACATCTGCCTACATCAGCCTATATCTGCTTGCAACGGCCAACGTGAATAGGGGAAGCAGTTGCCTCTTCTCACCAACAACCTACAGCGGCCTCAAACACAAATACATTGGCATCAATAACACATGCAGCAGTTGTAGCAGTTGTAGTTGTAGGGATGGCAGGGACAGGGGATCCATGGAATCATTCTCCCATCCGCAAGTTTGATGGAGAGGGGTTTGTGTTCTGGAAGTGGCATTTTGAGATCATCATGGATGACAGAGATCTGCTAGGACACTTTGACGGGACTATACCAGCAGCAAAGGAAGAGGGTGCTGACCTTGTGGCATGGGTCAAGCTTAACAAGAAGGCTTTGGCCATTCTTGTGTCCTCTATACAACCCTCAATCCTTTCACACATCAGCGGTTGTACAGCTGTGGCATACGCCAAACTCGGCAAGGTGTTTCTGTCCTCCTGACTTGCAAACCATCTCTTCGTTCTAAAAAACCTCATCAGCATGAGGCTTGGTGAAGGGGAGGATGTCTCTGCCTTTATGAAGAATTTTGAGACGCTCTTGTAACAAGCCACCGGCATGGGGTTGGACCTGAAATCTGATATCCAGGACTTTTTTTTTCTGATGACACTGCCGGAAAGTTGGGGCCCCGTTAGAGCAGTGATTGGAGGGTGGATTGAAGATCAAGTTTCCTACACCACCGTCTTTGAGTATGTGTGGAATGAAACCATGCGTCATAAAAGAAGTAAAGAAAACATGGCTGCCTTTGTCTCACGGAGCAGCGGCACCTTCTGCAATACCTCTTCCTCTGGGTACAAGGGAAAAAACAACACTAGCAACAGTGGAAGGGGTGCAAAGTGCCAAGGAAACTGCCATAACTGTGGCAAGGCTGGACACTAGGCTCGAGAATGCCATGCACCCAAGAGAGAGGGAGGAGACGGGGATAAATGGCGAGGGGGAAATGGCTGGAAGGATCCCACAAGCTTGATGGCTGAGTGTACCTCCAATAAAGGGAGGGCGATACTCAGGCCAGGAGCCAACGGCCTTGACTCGGGAACAAACGAGCACACCACTAACAAGAAGAGAGACTTCATCTCTCTTGATCCATGCAACAAGAACTTCATAGTTGCCAATGGCAAGCTTGAGAGAGCTGAGGGGATTGGTGACAAGCTGGTCACAGCGGGTGTCAACGGTGGAGATTCCGACCTCAAGCTAGAGGGAGTGGTCTACTTGCCCTCCTTCACAGCCAACCCGCTCTCCATCTCTAAGACAACTGACCATGACATGACAGTGCTCTTTACAAAGAAGGAAGCGGTGACAGTCCCTACCAAGGAAATAAACATCTCCTACTCTTCCAAGAAGGTTTTCGCACAGGTTCCTCACGTTGATGGACTCTACGCCTTGCAGACCAAAATGATAACTTCAACAGCTGAATCTTTGACCAATAGTGATGATGAGGAGAGCAGCGATGTTGATTCAGATGAGGAAGGACATGTTGGAGTAATGGAAGCACTGGCAGCAGAAGATTCGGCAATAAAACCGCAAGAAAATGAAACCACAGGGGCTGTTCATTCTAGCCTGTGCACATCCTCCGAGAACCTGTGGCACAGGCACTTTTGGCACGTGGCTCATTACACATTGGAGCTCATGGGAAATTAGGAGCTAGCGCGTGGGATGGAGCTAGGTGATGAGGCGGTGGGAGCCGTGATCATGTGTATACCATGCCTTCAAGGCAAGGTGAAAAAGAAACCCTTCAAGCGCAATGGCATGCATGCTCTTGCACCCCTTGACCTCGTCCAATCTGTCGTGTGTGGTCCCTTTTGCATACCGTCAAATGGAGGCAGCAGATACATCCTCACATGCATCAACGAAATCAGCTGTAAAGTCTTGATGTACTTTCTCAAAAAGAAAAGTGAGGTGAAGGAGAATCTGCAAGCCTTTGTCGCTCTGGTTGAGCGACAGTGTGGAAAGAAGGTGAAGGCATTCATGACAGACAATGGGGGACAGTACAAAGTCTGCAGGGAGTGGCTCAAGTTGTAGGACATTAAACACCAGAAAACTACTCCCTACTCACCTCAAAGAAACGGCATAGCAGAGACAATAAATCAGACCCTCCTGGGCATGACAAGATGCATGCTCTTTGACACCAAGGTACCTCCTAGGTTCTGGGTTAAAGCAGCACGTACGGTGACCTACCTTGTGAACCTCACACCTACAACAGCTCTACGAAGGAGAGGTAAGAAGAAGCAGACACAACGGCTGAAGATGCCTCAAGAAGCATGGTCACGCAGGAAGCCGGATGCCTCCCATCTCAAGGTGTTCAGTTGCACCAGCTTAGCCAAGGTCCAGGTCGGTGAGGGCCTTGGAAAGCTTGATGCAAGAGCACAAAAGTGCACCTTCATCGGCTATGACACCCCCCACAAAACATGTAGACTGTGGGAACAAGGAGCCAAGAAAGTCATCCGCAGCAAAGACGTGGATTTCAGGAAAGGTCTGTGAGTAAGGGAGAGCTTCTCAAACTCGAGAACACTCCAAAACAGGGAGAGTGGCTCACTCTCCTTGAGGAGGGAGACAAAGCACCAGCACAATGGCATGAGCTAGGTGTTGCAGTAGGGAGAGGAGCTGATGAAGATGACTTGGAGGAATCAGACTTTGAATCCGACGTATCTGATCCTCCTCACCATGAGGATGATTCCTCTCCCATCATCAACGATGAAATAGACCTTGAGCCCTCACATCAACAGGAACAGCCAGCAGGTCCAAGGAGCATTTCACATCTCAAAGTACCTCGGCAATACTACGATGCAGATAGGGGTGAATGGACAGGCTCCAACTATTTGTACATTGTTCAAGAGGAGCCAACTTCTGTTGCAGAGGCACTCACGTGGCCCGAAAAATCGAAGTGGGATGAAGCAATTCGCAGTGAACTCAGCTCCATTGAGGAACATGGGACATGGCTGCTGGTGGACAGACCTCACGTTGTGGGGTCAAAGTGGGTGCTGAGAGTAGAAAGGAAACAGGACGGCAAGAAGGAAAAGTACAAGGCACGGGTGGTAGCAAAGGGATTCTCTCAATGGCCTGGCGCAGAGTACGATGAGGCCTTTGCTCCAGTTGTGAGGTCTGCCTCCATCTGGTCAATGCTTGCCATCACTACTGCCGAGAAAATCGAGGTTCACCAGATGGATGTCAAGACAACCTTTGTTTATGGCAAACTTGACAAGGAGGTGTTGATGGAGGTTCCAGAGGGGGTTGATGCTCCCGTGGGCAAGGTGTACAGATTGGTAGAGGCACTCTATGGGCTAAAACAAGCGCCAAGACTTTGATCCCAAGAAATGGATACATTCATGGCTGAGGAGTCCTTCATACGCTACGACAACGACCGTAGCATGATGTGCATGAGAGCGACAAAGGGACCATGTTTGTCACCTTGTACGTTGATGACCTCATTCTATGCTCTTCTTCAACGCAGTTGCTAGACGATCTCAAAGGGCAGCTGACTAGAAAAACTGAGATGAAGGACATGGGTCATTTTGACTTCTACCTTGGAATTGCCATCAAGTGTGACAAAGCAGCAGGTACCATCAGCCTGAACCGGACAAAACACATTGACTCCATCCTCAAATGATACGACATGGCAGATTGCAAGCCTGCTAGCACACCCATGAGCTCAGAGTGCAAGCTCTCTTCCTCCATGTCCCCATCCAACAAAGTGGAGAAAACTGACATGATGGGCATCTCATATCATTATGCAGTGGGCAGTTTGATGTATGCCATGGTCGCCACCCGACCAGATATAGCCCATGCTGTTGAGTAGGTGAGCCGCTTTGTGGCCAATCCTGGTCGAATTCACTGGCAAGCTGTGAAGCGCATCATGCGCTATCTTAAGGGGACGCGGCACGTGGGGCTCCAGTTTGGAGGCATCAGTGGATCTGCGTCACTTCGTTGCATGTCCTACACCGATGCTGATTGGGCAGGAAACGTCGATGACAGAAAATCTACCTCTGGCTTGGTGTGTATGTTGAATGGAGGTGCAGCCAGTTGGGCAAGTCGCAAGCAGGAACATCTCTCTCTCTCTCTCTCTCTCTCTCTCTCTCTCTCTCTCTCAACAATTGAAGCTGAGTGCATCGCCTTGGCTGAGGTATGTAAATAAATGTTGTGGCTGCAAAGATTGCTATCTGAGATGAAGGCACCACAGGCAATGGCAACAGTCATCAAGATTGACAACGTGAGCATGATTGACATGTCCAAGAACCCCGTCCTAGCCAGGTGCACAAAGCACATCGAGATCCACTAACACTTTGTCCGGGACTTGGTCTACAAACAGACAGTGGAACTCGAGTATGTTGGTACCAAGCTGAACCAGGCTGACATGCTTAGAAAGNATCTCTCTCTCTCTCTCTCTCTCTCTCTCTCTCAACAATTGAAGCTGAGTGCATCGCCTTGGCTGAGGTATGTAAATAAATGTTGTGGCTGCAAAGATTGCTATCTGAGATGAAGGCACCACAGGCAACGGCAACAGTCATCAAGATTGACAACATGAGCACGATTGACATGTCCAAGAACCCCGTCCTAGCCAGGTGCACAGAGCACATCGAGGTCCACTACCACTTTGTTTGGGACTTGGTCTACAAACAGACAGTGGAACTCCAGTATGTTGGTACCAAGCTGAACCAGGCTGACATGCTTACAAAGCCACTGGACAAGGATCTTAATCAGGCGGGCAGGCAAGGTATCAGCATAGTCAACACAATGACAAATGATGATGGTCACTGACGCAAGGCGCAAGGGAGGTATTTGTTGAATGTTTTTACCCCTTGTTCAGTGTTGTTGGATGGATCAGGAATGCTCTACCCCTTGTGGAGGTATGACCCCTGGATCCATTTTAGTGTGACTCAACTATGCTCTCTTTCATGTGAGATATGGCCAGTGAGGACACCATGTGGGTGAGCAATTACCTTGGCAGTTTTATTGATTTGGCCAAGTGAGAGGTCATGAGTTCGATTCTGGCCTCATGCACATCTTGTTTGCTATGGATGCTTCCAAGAAATAAATTCCGAAACTTCTTGGATGCTACGTGGTTGGTTTCTCACCTTGACACTAGGATGCTTATGTGTCAAGCCTACAGTGCAAGTCTGTTGGTGATGTGGCTGGTTCATGCCACTTCCCAGGAATGTGCTTTTGAGTTCTAGGACTGGACAGACAGCTATAAAAAGACTTGTTTTGCATGATGATCAATCAACCCTTGCTTGATGCTCTCTTGCGTATTGACGAATTGAGCTCTTCTTGAGATGTAATGCTAAGGCGTTAGTACTCTTGAAGGTGAAGTGTATGCCTGATTAAGTTTGGGATGCATGACACATGTCAACAAAGGAAGAAGGTGTAAAAACCTTTGTGAGCTTTCTGGTTTCGCGGCTTCTCTACCTGAGGTGGTTAGCTCAGTAGCTAACAAGAGTGAGGCTAGGAGCACTGGCAAGAGAAGCCATGGATAGGGCAAGAATTCTTAGAGAGAACGGGTGAAGCCACACAAGAGAGAACAAGCTTGGGTTCTTGTGGTGTACGAGACCACCTATGTGAGGACGGCTCGCACGGAGTCTCGATACCACCCACTTGGTTGAGCCCGTCCGACCCGATTTTCAATCTGGCAGTGGCTTATTGTGTTGCATGCTAAATAGCTTCGTAGCATGGCTTCTGTGGATCAACCACACACATACCACAGCTCTATGACTTGAAACAAGAATCATAAGGATGTTACCGCAAGGCTGATGAGCAACTTACAAATCTTGGTTTTGTACACAATGAAGGTGACCATGTAGTCTATGGACACGTGCAAGAGGCAGGCCAGGTCATCATCTTGCTCTACATTGAGGATATTCTCGTCACGCACGATCTCCATCCCAAGAAACACAGCTGGAGGACCAAGGTCCTTCATCCTATAGGCAGCCTGACGGACTGCCTTGGCCTCCTTCACAGCCTCCATCGAAGGAGACGCAATTAGGAGGTTGTCCACGTAAACCAGGATGGCGGTGAGGCTCTCAAGTGTCCTCTGAGAAAGAGGGACGGATCAACGTCACTCTACACGTAACCGACACGTGTTAGTGTGCCAGTGATCTCCAAATTCCAGTACCTGGGTGACTGTTTCAGCCGTACAAGGCCTTGTGCAAGCGCCAGACCTTGTCACCGACCTCGAATCTAGGTAGCTTGACCATGTAGATATCCGCCTCTAAGGTGTTGTAGAGGAACGCCTTGTTCACATCCATCTCGTGTAGCTCCTAGTAGTGGTGAGCAACAGCAACCCCCAACAGAGCACAAGCGGTGGTCATGCCGCCAATGGGTGCGAAGGTGTCAATGAAATCTACACCCTCAACCTGTGAGAATCCCTTGGCTGTCAAACGAGCCTTGAAGTGATCTAGTGTGCCATCAGGCTTTATCTTCTTGTAAAAGACCCACTTGGAATGTAAAGTGTTCCGCCCATGCAGGAGGTCTACAAGCTTGTTGACCCCATGCTCATGGATGGCTCTTAGCTCATCCACACGAGTTGCACGCCAGAAGTCTGCATCTTGAGCTAAGAGTGCTTCCTTCAACCTACCTAGATCAGGGGTCGTCAGGGGAGAGCTCCAAGTGACTAAGACACATGCCTTGGTCTGACCATGACAAGGTCGGTTGCGGCACCGTAAGTGACCAAGAACTCTCGAGAGACCTACTCGTGGGCGACAAGACATGCCGGACGCACCTCAGCGTAGTCTGCCTGGATACTCAGGCCAAGGGCCTTCGTACCAGACTCGCCACTCTGAACAGTGCGAGTCGGGCGTCTAACCGCCGAGTCAGCAGTCTGCTCAGCCCTAAAGGCCAGTGGTTGGAGACGACCGCCGGGCTTGCGGGTGTAGCCCAATGCAGAGCTGCTCACCTCAAGCTACGGAGAAGGCTGCTAGGTCATAGCTGTAGGTGAAACAGGTGCATGCACGGGAGTGGGTGTGACAAGGGAGACTAACAATGGCAAGGGATCAAGTGTGCCTGAGGGGACTGATGCTCGTACGGGATCAGATGTGCCAGAAGGGACTGACACCGGCACAGGATCAGGTGTTCCGGATGGGACCGACACTGGCATAGGATCAGATTTGCTAGAAGGGTCTGACACCGGTACAGAATGAGGTGTGCTAGATGGGACTGATGAGGCTACTGGACCCACAGCCACGATGGCAGGATCGTCAGCAACCAGAGATCGGACCGTAGGTGAGGGGGCCCAGATGGACCCATCCGCAACACCAGTCTCCCCCATCCGCCGGGAAGCCACAAAATGTAGGGACGTGGTCGGCGGCAAGCGACAGAATTCTGGACAAGTCTCGGTAGGTGAGAGTCTCAAAGAAGAGAGCATCTCGAGACTCAACAATGCGATGGCAAGCAAGGTCCCAAAAGTGCCAGGCCTTTGACCTCGGTGAGATGCCGAGGAAGGTACACATGCATCCGCGAGGTGAGACCTTGGACCCCTGCAGGTCCTCGGTGTTCCAGACGTAGGCGAGGGACCCCCAGACACGGGCGAGATGGAGATCAGCACGATGGCCGAACCACAACTCGTACGGCATGACATGGTCTAGAAGTGGACCATGCGACAAGCGGTTCCAGGCCCACGTCATGTAGAAACAACCCTCAAAGGCAAAGGATTCCGAAAGACCGCACTCGGATAGCATAGCACAAACCGCATCCTCCATGGTGCGGTTCCGACGCTAAGTCACACTGTTGTGCTGTGGTGTAGCAAGAGCAGAAAGCTAGTGAAAGGTACCATGCTCAACAAAGTAGGCATCCATCTCGCCTAAGAAGTCGCCAACACGATCTGAGCGGAACGTGTACAGGGTGTGAAGAGATTAACGCTCAGCAATCACAAGCCACAGGCGGACCACCAGTGCGGCATCGCTCTTCTGGCGGAGGCTATAGACCCACCCCATTTGAGTGAAGTCAGCATTCAGGGTGAGAACACATCGACCCCGATCAGAGAGCCACTTGGCTGGTAGAGGACCGAGTAGGTCGAATGGACCAACTCTAGTGGGCACAGTGCCCGAGAGGAGGACTCAGGGTAAGAGCAGAGATGCATCTTATCCCAGGCACAAAAAAGACCATCGGTCTTCGGTGGCTTCTCAAAGGAAGTTCCGTCAAGAACGAGGGCTGGCTCAGTTCAAATGAGCTTAGACACAGTGTCCGAGTTCACATGGCAGAGGCGACGATGTAACATACGCTGGTGCTCAGGGGAGAGAACACCAGTGACAAACACACGCGTAGAAGAAGGAGGGGGAGAAACAAAGGGAATGCAACAAGACACATGATAGAGGTCATCAACAACAGAGGCACGAAGCACGATGGCACGTGTGTCAAGAGCAATCACTGTGGCACAGTCAGCAGAGTGCTCAACAGTGAGGCCCATCCTAGTGCATGCATGAAAAGAGAGCAGGTTGAGCTAAAGACCAGGGACAAAGAACACATCAGAAGTTTAAAAGGGGCCAGACGGACCATCAAACTGCAAAACCCCAACTCCCTGCACAAGCAACGAATGACCAGACCCTGTGCGAAGAGATTAACATACGCAACAGGACCCAACACAACAAACTCACTACGAAGACAGGCCATGTGATGGATGGCACCAGAGTCAATGATCCAGGTGCAACTTGGCTCATGCCCCATCATCAACACTGAGCAACATGCCACCGAACACTCTGCCTCTGCTAGACACTCAGCAGAGGACTCAGGACGACGAGAAACAGCACGGAATTGTGACTCGTAAAGCCAGTTTGTAGTGTCAGGTCCATCATCATTGCAAGCCAACTGAGCTCCACCACAAACATCATCACAGGCAACAAACGTAGTAAGATAAACTGTTGCAAGACCACTCAGCTATGAAAACACACTCGCACCTCCCTGAGTACAAAGTGCCAGCAACTGACGAAGCTCTACAATCGTGCAGTCTTGAGGGTCCAGATCAATGCTACCGCTTGGTGAAATGGACGCGTCTGTTGCAATCATAGTTGTGACGCGCCCTGGCCGTGTGTAACTCAAGGAAATCTGCTGCACGTGCGCTTCCTGAAGGGCACGCATGATCTGAGTCCAGTCAAGGGGATCTTCACACTCAGTGTAGCCGTGAGCACCTCCACAGTTGTAGAAGTGGACAGATTTTCCACTGCCACTGTGCACTGGCTGCTACTGCTGCTCCTGCTACTGTCCCTTCCCACATTGTTTCTTCCCCTTCTTCCTCTGTATGGCCGTTGTAACCCTACAAGTGTGGCTGCTTGGGATAGAGGAGAAGGATGAGGAAGAGGAAGAGGTGGGGCTGGTGAGCTCGGGCAAAGGCGTAGGAGGGGTCGCAATCACTGCTGAAACAAGTGGACTCTGCTGATGGGAGATAGCAGCCTCATGAGCCAATGTGGCCTTGAGGAAGTACCGATGGGCCCACGGAAGCAGCTGGAGTGACTCCGACAACTCAGAGAGAACCACACGGTCGAAGCCCGTCAAGAGCTTCATGTGGTCCAAGTGCGCCTCCATCATGATGGTGTCAAGTGCCCACAATTGCGTCCAGCCACTGGTCTCAATTCGCGTCTAGAGGCGCATCGAGCGCCTCCAATAGTCAGCTACAAGCTCCGTGGGACCCTGACGGAGGGGGTGAAACTCACATAATCGGCGGCCCTCGTTGCATGGGTCTCCGCATCGAGAAGAGTGAGGACCAGCTCCCAGCTCTGATGCAGATCTGCTCCAGTCCCGGTCCCAGTCTGACCCAGGAAGGGGCGAAAGTCGACCGCAGTCTCCCGTGGCATAGCGTAAAGAAGACCGCACATCGCTCTCACTGTTTTCTAGACCTGGTGAGCATCGCGAGTCTGGTACTGACTGGGGTTGTAAGGCCAGGCGCCCTCAAAACCGGCCCACACCTGAAACAACGTCTCCCAATAATCGAATCCCTCGTCGCTATCGTATCATGGTGGAGGTGTCTCAAAGTCCTTCTGTCGCCGCTCCGTGGGGAGGGCGACCTCAGGCTCGGGAGATGGTGGACGAGGTATATGGAGACCACAAGGGAGAGAAACACCACCAAAAGTGAACACTGCTGAATGATGTGCCTGATCTTGACCGCGAGAAGGTGGCGGAGTGTGAGGTTGTGACCCCAGACCTAGCTCACGAATGTGCTCCTCAAGGACACAAATCTCGTTCTCGTGTGTTTCATCCTCTATCTCCTCCTCATCCCAGGCGACAACGTGTGATGAGGGGTGCTGAGGCTAGGGTGCTATGTACGGTGTAGACTATTTCACAAATGGTGCAGTTCTAGTAGATCCTCCAGGTGGCTGATGCGAGGCTCCCGAACGACCCCGTAGTAGTTCAGCAATCTCTTGCATCGCGTCGCTCTGCCCCTGCAACTTCCGGCCTATCTCATCCTGCGTCCGACGAAGCTCGTCGATCGCGAGTGAAAGCGACCGTGGGCTCATGATGTCTGAAGAGGAGGAAGAAGAGGGGTCTCTGAAGCCTTTGTCTTTGTCACGCAACGGCGCCATCAAAGTGCTCAGTATAGGGCCAAAAGTCAAAGATACTCCGAACAAGAAACCGACAACGTTTCTGAAGGAGTTGAAATTTCAAGAAGAAAAAATGTTTTGACCTCAAAATTGCTAACATCAGCAAAACCAATAGTGAAGTCTGCGTTCTTTCCGCCAACGTATAAACACTAGCGTTTTTTCCGGTGGCATACTTTACGTTAGCGGGTTTTTTCTAAATCACGCGAAATCCTCGGTGGGGGTGACCGCATCACCCCCTGCCCTGTGTAGCCCTGTGCAACCCTCCGCAGGCCTGCGCAGCCTTGCGCAGCTCTACGTAACCTTGCGTAGCTCTGCGTAGCCCTGCGTAGTGCTGCACAATGTTATTGCGCAATAGCACTGCTTGTTGCCACTGCTGTGGCCGCCGCCATTGCTGCTACCCTGCTGCTGCTACTTCTCTCGCCGCTGCTGCACTATTGTTGCTGCATGATGCTGCTCACGCCGCGGCTGCTACAAGGTGCTGCCACCGTAGCGTGCTACAACTGCTCGCAGCCATTGTTGCGAGCTGATTTTCCCTTTTCTCTCTCTTTTCTTTTAGACATGGGCAGCAAGACACGGCTGCTGCTGCCACCCGGTGTTGCTGCTGTTGTTGCCACCCGGTGCTGCTGCTGCTGCTCGCCGTGGCTGTTGGAGCTGGAGACTACCGTAGCTCACTTGGTTTCGGGGTGGAAATTTTGTGGTTATGTCACTGCTCCAAACGACTGCATCGAGTCCCAGGATACGGCGGCGGCCGTGGCTCTCAGTGTTGCTGCCAGTGCTGCGTCTCTACGGCGCATCTCAGCGAGATAGGTCTCGCTGATCTGATACCATGAGAAACTGCTAGGAAGCTTCCTAACCTTGCTGCTGCTGACGTGGCAATGGTATCCAGTTAGTTGGCGCACTAGCAAGCAAGCACGTGCGAGAAACAGCAAGGGTCAGGCTAGGGAAACGCCCAAAGTCTCATGAAGTCCATTAGCCTAGTAATGTAGAGAGAAATGAAAACTGACAAGCACATAGCATAAATAGCTGTCGCAGCGCACAGCGGGTGACGCACGCAATAGCGTCAGTTTGTCCCAAAACTGGCCAGAAACCTATGTTTTGGCCGTAACTCTGTAGACAGGTATCCAAACTCAACATTGTCTGAAACCTAGTGATGCATAATCTTGAGCCGGACGGTACGACTAGTTACATGGATAAGTCAGGCTTCGGTCGGTGGACAAACAATGCAAAAATATGCGAATCCGGCTCAAAAGCCAGTCCATTGAGAAAACTCTAGCGACTGCAGAAAAAGCGCAAAGCACCCCGGCAAGCACCCAGGATGTCGTGGCAGCTGTCTGGTAGCTGCTAGTGGGTGGATCCTGAGAAAATGCGTGGAAGCTTCCTAGCGACATAGCTGCCATCTAGGCGTCAGTGCCTGGTCAGACGGTGACGACAGTCAGCAGTCGTGTACAAAATGGCAAGGGTCTGGCTAGGAGACGTAGGCAAAGTGTCAGAATGCTCCAATAGCATTTGTAGAGAAAGATGAAAAATGACAGGTCCATGGCATACGTACCTGCCGCTGTGCACAGCGGGTGTCGCATGCGGCAGTGCAAGTTCTGTCCTAACACCGGCCCAAAGCCACTGTTTTGGCCGTAACTTTGCGCAGACATGTAAGAACGCTATGCCGTCTGAACCTAGACATGCAAGATCACAAACCGGACGCTACGACTGGTCACATGCATGCATCTAGCATCAAATGGTGGACACACAATGCAAAAACATGCAAATCAGGCCCATGGCCAGTCCACCGATAAACTCCTGCATGCTGCAGAATAACTACAGGAGGTCATGGGTAGCGTCCAGAGCTCTGGAACGGTTGTCGGTCACCTCCAAGCTGGTAGTCCGCCACCAGATGACGCACCGGTATCACCAAGGTCCGCATCATGGATCTGCACGGGTATGGACACGGCCGAGTGGTCACAGTAAACAATACAGGTGGACACGAACGTCACAAATCACAACGCTCCCCCATGACCCGATGGCACGCATATCCATACACGTGCAGCACTGAGACAAGTACAACAAGTGCAACGACAGATGTGACAACGGACACAGACACACCCCACACTCAACCACTCTCAGGTAAGGTCCTAAGCCCAACAAAACGAATGGCCAAGATCTTTTCACTTGCTAGTGCGTTCGTCAAGACGTTAGCACGCTGCATGTCAGTGCCAACCCAAATGACGGAGATTACGAGTCGCTCAACCAGATCACGTGCAAAGTGTGCTTAACCGCAATGTGCTTCGTGCAAGCATGAAAGATACCAGAGTTCTCCGCAATGGCAAGAGCACTCTAGTTGTCGCAACAAAGCATAATGGCAGGTGCTAACTGACTCAACTCAAGGAACAGGCGCTGCAGTAATACCGCCTTAGCAGCCCCTGCACCGAGAGCAACATACTCTACCTCCGATGAGCTATGCGCAATGCATCACTGCTTCTCGTTGCACCATGATACAGCGATACCACCGAGTAGGAACACGTAACCGGTACGACTGCGTCCATCTGGGCTCCAGGCCCGGTCGCTGTCAGTGTAGCCGTCAAGGACCACCGAACATTGTCGATGAAAGCAGAGTCCAAGGTATGCGTTGGAGACCACGTACCGCACCACTCGCACAGCCGCGTGAAGGGCTCTAGCGTGTGGAGCCTGCAAAAACTAGGCAAGGAGGTTAGCGGCAAAAACGATGTGAGGACGTGTGGTTGTGGCCAGGTACATCCGAGATCCAATGAGACGAAGGTACAAGATCACATCCACTATCTCCCCCAGCTGTGTGGGATCCTCCACCTTCAGGGCATCCTACCCGTCAGGCGTAAAAGGTATGGAAGCCGTGGGCACTGTGCCAAGGAGGTCGCTGAAGCGCTCCCCCACCACACATGCGTATCGGGCCTGATGCAGTAGTAGAGTACGACGTCTGTGGTTTTGCACGATCTCCATGCCAAGAAACACCGTTGTAATACCAAGGTCCTTCATCCTGTATGCAGTCCAGAGTATAGCCTTGGCCTCCTTCACAGCCTCCAGTGAAGGAGACGCGATCAGAAGGTCTTCGACATACACCAGGATGGCGGTGAATCGCTCAGGCGTCCGTCGGATGAAGAGAGAGGGATCTACCTTGCTCTGTATATATCTCGCACGATTCAAGGTACCAGCGATCTCCTGGTTCCCACACCAAGGAGACTACATGAGGCCGCACAAGGACTTGCGCAAGTGCCAAACCTTGTCACCGTCCTCAAAGCCAAGTGGCTAAGCCACGAAATCTCCTCATCCAGAGAGCCGTGGAGGAACGCATTATTCACATCCATCTGGTGCAGTTCCTAGTTATGCTGAGCCACTACACCGAAGAGAGCTCGAGCTGAGGTCATGCGGCCGACAGGGGCAAAGGTTTCAGTGTAATCAATG
Organism: Penium margaritaceum; assembly: GCA_023375785.1. NCBI lineage: Eukaryota > Viridiplantae > Streptophyta > Zygnematophyceae > Desmidiales > Peniaceae > Penium > Penium margaritaceum. Next base: position 15,674 of record SZWC01006107.1, on the reverse strand, counting down.
CCTTCAATCTGAGAATACCCCTTGGCGACCAAGCAAGCCTTGTGGCGTTCTAGTGAGCTAGTCGGCTTCACTTTCTTGCAAAAGACCCACTTGACCTAAATAGCCTTCCTCCTAGGTGGAAGGTCGACTAGCTCGTAAACTTCGTGCTCTCAGATAGCGCAAACCTCATCCTCGCAGGCAGCATGCCAAGCGTCAGCATCTTGTGATGAGAGAGCTTCCCTCAGTGTGCCTGGGTCAGGCGCCATAGAGGGAGAGCTCTACGTGGCAAGAGCGCACGCCTCAGTGCTGGGTCTGACGACCACAAGATCGCCTGTTGTATCACAAGCAATATGAAACTCGCGAGTGACGAGGTCGTGCCCTTACGAGACACGCTGGATGTACCTTTGTGTGCTCAGTGCGGACACTCAGGCCTAGGGCCTTTGTGCCGGGATCACCACTTGCGATGCTGCGAGTGGAGCGCCTGGGTGCGGGACCAGACACTCGCTAAGCTCAGGACTCCAATGGTCGAAGACGATCGCCAGGCTCACGGGAGTAACCTCGGCTCGAGGGGCGCACCTCACGCTCAAGAACAGGCACAATCGCAACTCGGGAGGGCTGAGGCAAGGCAGCTAGTGATGCCGTGCGATGAGATGCGTGAGTGGGAGACACAGGACTCGGTGTGACAGTAGGAGTAGGTGAGGCAGGGCCACGCACAGAGGCAAGACTGCCGACGGACGTAGGTACGGTCACAGGAGTATGCATAGGTACAGGATCATGGATACCTGTGGGGTTCAAGGGAACAGGGGTAGAAGCCGGCGGTGTTGGAGAGGTGATTGGGCCGACAACGATGGTCGCTGGTTCATCAAGAGCCAGAGACTGCGAAGTGGAGGGATCTGGAATGGACACATCGGCCTGGCGAGAGGTGCTGACAGGCCCAGACTCCCTCATCCGTCGAGAAACCTCACACGTAGGAACGTGCATGACGGACAACAACATAATCAATGTCAAATCACGGTAGGTGAGGGACTCAAAGAAGAACGACACGTAACTCAACAATGCAATGACCAGCAGGGTCCCAAAAGCGCCAGGCCTTCGACCGCGGGGAGATGCCTACGAAAGCACACAAGCGACCCCGCGGTGAGACCTTGGATCCCTGCTAGTCCTTGGTGTACCACACAGAAGCCAAGGATCCTCTGACGCAAGCGAGGCGCAGGTCAGCATGCTGGCCGAACCAGAGCTCATACGGTGTGACGTGGTCTAGAAGGGGACCGTGCGGGAGGCGGTTCGAGACCCAAGTCATGTAGGCAAAGCCTTCAAAAGTGAAGGACTCCGGGAGACCGCACTCAGAATGCATAGCGCAAACCGCATCCTCCATGGTACGGTTCCAATGCTTTGAAATACAGTTCTGCTAGGGAGTAGCAGGAGCGGAGACCTGGTGAAAATCCCGTGCTCGACAAAGAAGCTATCCATCTCGCCAAGGAATTTGTCGCTCCGATCCGAGCGGAAGGTGTGTAGCGTGTGGCGGGACTGACGCTCAGCCATCACTAGCCAGAGGCGAACCGCAAGAGCAGCATCACTCTTCTGGCGCAAGCTATAAACGCACCGCATCTGGGTGAAGTCATCAGTCAGGGTTAGGACGTATCGACCCCGATCCGACAGAGACTCGATAAGAAGAGGACCAAGAAGGTCCGAATGGACTAACTCAAGAGTGTGAAGTGTGCTAGAACGAGAGTCAGGGTAGGTGCAACGATTCATCTTACCCTGAGCGCAGAAGAGAAAATCAGTCTTGGGCGGCTTCTTGAAAGAAGCCACGTCAAGACCGAGGGCGAGCTATGTCTGAATGAGCTTTGTCATAGTGTCGGAGCGTACATGGCACAGACGTCAATGAAGCAATCGATGGTGCTCAGGAGACAGAACGCCACAGACAAAAACACGAGCTCAAGGGGAGGGGGAGCAAGGAGCAGAGGTCCGTGACACAAGGTAAAGGTCATCCATAATAGAGGCATGAAGAACAACGTTACGAGTGTCAATAGCAATCACAGTCGTGGACTCTGCAGTGTGCTCCACACAGAGTCCCATTTGTGTACAAGCACGAACGGAAAGGAAACTAAGCTCAAGGTCAGGCACCAACAGCACCTCAGGGTGTTCTGATGGGCCAGACGGACCATCGAAACACACAACCCCAACACCCTGGACAGGCAAGGACTGACCAAAGCCTCTGCAGGCGGAATGAACAGACACAACAGGGCCGAGAACAAAGAAATCACAATGACGAAAGGTCATGTGATTAGTGGCACCGGAATCGATGATCCAAGTGCCACCGGAAACACGACTGGAGGACGTCACTATACAAAGGGCAATGGAACACTCGGCCTCAGACGGACGCAGGGCAGCGAGAGGGGAGGGACGACGAAGGGCACAAAGGTTAACTCATAAATCCAATCTGTACAATCAGGCACATTGTCATCACATGTCGACTGTGCCCCACCACGTAAGTCATCCCAAGCCAGAAGAGTTGACAAACAGACAGCCTGTGAACCACCCTGTTGTGACAACACACTTGCACCTCCCTGAAAGCGAAGCGCCAGAAGGTGTCGGAGCTCGCCGATGGTGCGGTCACGTGGGTCTGGGTCGGCGTTGGTCGCCGGTGGTGAAGCGAGAACTGCTACGGTCATGGTAGCCACGCGCCCGGAGGATGTGCTGCTCGACATAGACCATAGCGCATGCGTAGACTGGAGCCCGCGAGTAATCCGCGCCCAGTCGAGCTACTGCTGGCACTCAGTGTAGCGATGAGCACCTCCACAGGTGTAATAGTGAACAGAGTGTCCATTGCTACTGCTTGATGACGGGTACTGCTGTGACTGCTGGTGGCCCGAGCTGCGCCTCCGTCGTCCCTTCTTCCCTTGTCCTGCTACCGTGACACCCAATGTCTGAGTCGGTGTAACCGGGGTGGAAGGGGAAGAGGAGGACGTGGCACTGGATGGAAAAGGAGTCTGTAGGAGGGGCCTCGGTGGTGATGCGATGACTTCTAGAGCAAGGGGGGCCTCCTGATTAGCCACGGTTGCCTCACGGGTGGAAGTCACCTGGAGGAAGAGCTTGTGCGCCCAGGGAAGAAGCTGTAGTGAGGCCAAAAAAGGCTCGAGCACGTCATCGCAGTACCTCGTGAAGATGTCTGTGTGCTCAAGGCAAACTCCGAGCATGATCGTGCAGAGCGCCCACATCTGTGTACCTCTTGAGGTCCCAAGGCGCGTGTAGATGTGGATGGCGCGTCGCCAGTAGTCGGCTGCAGGCTCGGTAGGGTCCTGACAAAGGGAGTGAAAGGCACGAATGTCCGCGGCGTGGGTGGCGTGCGTCTCTGCCGCAAGTAGGGATAATGCCAGGTCCAAGCCCCTGCGTGGATGAGCGCCGGTGCATGTGCCCGCCTCGCCAAGGAACGAGCGAAAGTTGACAACAGTCTCGCGTGGCATGCCATAGAGAAGTCCGCGCATCGCCCTAGCCGCTGTCAACACCTGTTCTCGGTTTGTAGTCTGATACGGACTGTGGCAGTAGGACAACACGCCCTTTGAAGTGGCCCAAACCTAGAAGAGAATCTCTCAGCAGTCAAAACCGTCCTCGCTGACATATCGTGGGGGCGGTGTCACGAAGTCCTTGGGTTGTCGCTCCATAGGGAGAGCAACCACATGCTGGGAAGGACAAGGGATGGGAAAGACACCGGGAAGAGGGAAGGCGTTGGGGTGGAGGTCAAGCGGTGATCGAATCTCGGGAAAGCGAGATGTGTGTGGGGGCCGAGATCTCGTCTGAAGCTAGCGGAGACCCTCCTGAAGCACACGAATCTCGCGCTCAGGGGAGTCGCCCTCCATGCCTGGCATATCTGGATCCTCATCCCAAGGATCAAGAGATGGCGGGTCGGCTCCAGCTCCTGTCTTCGGTGCTGGAGCTGACAACAATGTAGAGGTCACGACACCGGCCACTCCCTCGAAGGTCTGTCGTGGGGTCGTGGAATGACCCCGAAGAAGCTCGGTGAGTGTACGGATGGCGTCAATCTGCTCCCGTTGCAGGCGACGCATCTCGTCCTGTTGGCTCCGCAGGTCCTCAATAGCTTACGAATGTGGGCTCAAGACCCCTAAGGAGGAAGAAGAGGGATCTAGTATCCTTTTTCCCTCATCACCGGACGGAGCCATGTTGCCGCTCATTATGGGCCAAGACGTCAACGTGGTTGACTTGCAAAAACGTCGAAGAGTTGAACCGCTGGTAACTTTTGACTCTCCGACCAAAAAATTTCACCAAGGAAAGTGTTGACGTCAGCAGGAAGTTGTTGACGTCACCATGACCTGATGACATCAGCAAGAAAAATTGCTGATGTCAGCTCCCCTCCTCCCCCTTTTTCTTGTCAACCCTTGTGGTTGCTACGCAAGCAGGCGGCCGCTCCGTAGCAGCTGCGCAGAAGCTGCGTGGAAGCTGTGCAACAGCTTCCGTGTAACTACTGCTGCTATTGCGTTGTCAGCTGTAGGAGTAGCCTTGCTGCTCCGTTTGCAGCTATGGCAGTAGTTGCACGCTGGTGTTGCTATTGTTGCACGCTGCAGCTACTCCACGCTACTACCGCCGCCGCGCGCTGCTGCCGCCGCTAGTGTTGCGCTGCTACTGCTGTGCTGCTGCCGCCGCTGCTGTTGCCGCTGCTGCTGCACTACTGCTGATGCAGTCTCACGTGATGATGGTGAACGATGTCGACGGCAGTCGGCTATCGTCGATAGGTCCCTGTAGACCTACTCCAGCGGTGACGCTCGACTGCTGTTGCTGCGTCGTCAACTGCAACAGTAGTCGCACGGCTGTATGCGGAGAGACCACCTGGCGGCTGCGTGCGCAGCTGTGGCAGCAGCCGCGCGCTGTTGCTATTGTTGCTGCGCGCTGCGGCTATTGCACGCTACTGCCGCAGCCGCGTGTTGCTGCCGCTGCTGTTGCGCTGCCGGTATGCAGCTACCGCCGCTGATACTGCTGCCGCTGCTGCTGTGCTAGTGCTATGTTACTACCGCCGTGCGCTGTTGTTGTGGTGCTGCCGCCGTGCTCTGCTGCCACCGCTGCTGCTGTCGCTGCTGCTGTGCTGCTACTCTGGTGCACTGTTGCTACTACTGAATGCTGCTGCTGCTGCAGCTGCATGTGCCAATGTCGGCAGCTGCTAGCAACTGCAGTCTCACGTGGTGATGGTGAGCGACGTCGACGGCGGTCGGCTGCCGTCGACGGGTCCCTGTGGATCTGCTACAACGGTGACTCACACTGTTGCTGCTCTCCTGCAAAAGTGCTGCGCAGCTTGGTAAGAACTGTCTCACCTTTTTGATACCATGAGAAGATGCATGGAAGCTTCCTAACAACACATCCACCGACAAGGCGTCAGTGCCTTGTTGTAACGGGCCGGATCTCCAGCTCCTGCTCTGAAGTCGTCGTCGGAGTTCGCAGAATGGCGTTCTCAGTCCGCGTCAGGGGTTTACCCCCTTCGCGAGACTGAGGGGCAATCGTCATCAACGACCCAGAGCAGGGAGACTCGAATATTTCGAGTCTCCGGAGGCCCATTTCCGTTTTTAGCCAAACCCCTGGTTTTGGGACCCAAACCGGGGGTTTTTACCTCGAACTCGTGTGTTCGCACGAGTTATTCCGATTATATTCTGTCGAAGTTCGTNTTCAGGTCCACAACCGGCCCAATGAACGAGGTACTCCCTGACAACGCGCGACCGAAGAGTACGCTCTCGGTGCTGGAGTAGGCGAAGGACCTCGTATTGGCCGTCGGCAGCCAGGACTGCTGGCGGTGGCTGAACGGTTCCTTCTGCCGTGTATGGAGCCAGCAGGCTCACATGAAACACGTCATGTATCTTCATACTCGGCGGAAGTAGCAATCGGTATGCCACTGGCCCGATGCGTGCCACAATGGGAAACGGCCCAATCCACTTCGGTAGAAGTTTTCTTGCCCCTGGCGACCTCAACCGAAGGTTTTTAGTGCTAAGCAGCACTTTGTCACCGATGTCAAACGACACCTCCCGGCGACCTTTGTCGGCATATGCCTTTTGTCGCTGCCGAGCTGCTTGAAGGTGACCCTTCGCCTCCTGTAACAAGGAGTCGATGCGCTCGGCAAAGGCTTGAGCAGAAGGAACCTGCCCTCCTGTACTCCCACTCTTCACCAATGAAGAGGGTACCACTGGATGCCGACCACTGTTCAACACGAACGGTGTGAACTGTGTGGACTCGTTCACCGAGTTGTTCACCGCAAACTCTGCCGGTGCTAGGAATTCGTCCCAATCATGCATGGCAGGGTCCACGTACATGCGGAGCATCTGCTCCAGAGTGCGATTCATGCGCTCTGTTTGTCCATCCGTTTGAGGGTGAAACACTGTCGACATTTGCGACTCGCTGCCGAAGTACTCGTGCATCCTTTGCCAGAACTTACTAGCAAGTTTTCGATCTCGATCGGAGATAATGCGCAACGGCAAGCCGTGGTACTTTACGACACCCTCAAAGAAGAGACGAGCGGTCTCCTCTGCGTTGACGTCAGTGGTTGTAGGAATGAAATGTGTCATCTTCGTCAGAAGATCCACAACCACTAGTATTGCATCGTGGCCACGGGCCGTGTCCGGAAGACCAGTAATGAAGTCCATGCTGACGCACTCCCATGGAGTCCCAGGAATGGGAAGCTGCTGGAGGAGTCCAGCAGGCTTCTTGTTACTAGCCTGATTCCGAAGACATGGGTCACATGTCATGCAATACTTACGGACATCGACACTCCATCCTGGCCACCAATAGTGGTCCGAGAGTGCCTGTCCGGTCTTTCGGGGTCCCACGTGACCTGCGACCGGCGGGTCATGGAACTGAGAGATAACCTTTGCTCGAAGGTCTCCCGAGTTTGGCACAACAACTTGTTCTCCGTGCCAGAAGATTCCTGCGGCCTCCACCAAGCCATACTTGTCCAGATTTCGAGAGTCTTGAAACCAAGAATCCACGCAGTATCCCATCCGGATCCTGTTTACAAAACCGTTGTAATNACCCCCTTCAGCACCCTCAAGGTAGCAACGCCACATCTTGAAAGCGTGTACTACCGCAAGGAGCTCTTGATCCCCAGTCGTGTACCGCGTTTCCGCGGGTATGAGCTTCCGGCTCTCATACGCGACAGGGTGACCGTTCTGCATGAGGACGGCTCCGAGTCCAACTACCGACGCATCACATCGAACCTCCCACGGTTGCGATGGATCCGGAAGAGCTAGGACGGGCGCCGTGGAGAGACGCTCTTTGACTTTGAGAAAAGCGTTCTCGCAATCAGACGTCCATTCCCAACGCACGTCTTTTCGCGTGAGCCTGGTTAGCGGTGCTACCAGGGTCGAATACCCTTGCATAAACCGTCGAAAGTAGTTTGCAAGGCCGAGGAAAGACCGAATCTGCCCAACATTTTCGGGGCGTGGCCAGTCCACAACGGCTTGGACTTTTCGTGGGTCAGCGCGGATGCCGTCCTTGCCAACGATGTGTCCAAGGTATTCGAGCTCATCTTGTGCAAACTTGCACTTGCTCACTTTTGCATAGAACTTCTGTTCCCGAAGGATTGCGAGAACTTCGCGCAGATGTTCTATGTGCTCTTCCATTGATTTGGAGAAAACCAGGATGTCGTCCAGGTAAACCAAGACAAACTGTCCGAGTTGCTTGGCGAACGTTCGGTTCATTTCTCCTTGGAAGGTTGCCGGGGCATTTGTAAGCCCGAAGCATAACACTCGGAACTGATAGTGTCCCATGTGCGTTCGAAACGCGGTTTTGGGCACATCATCTTCCGTGATGCGGATTTGATGGTACCCTTGAGACAAATCCAAGGACGAAAATACTTTTGCGCCTTGGAGTTGGTCAAAAAGGTCCTCAATCCGCGGTAAGGGGAATCGATTTTTCACCGTCAGCTTGTTCAACGCCCGGTAATCTACGCACATGCGTAAACCACCATCCTTTTTGTTCACAAAAAGGATCGGCGCACCGTACGGCGAGCTACTTGGCTCGATCCATCCTTTTGCAAGGTACTCTTTGATTTGGCGTTCGGCCTCTCGCCTTTCTGCTGGACTAAGGCGATACATGGGTCTGAACGGAGGAGTCGCCTCCGGTTGCAGCGGAATCGTGTGGCCCATGTGTCTTTCTGGTGGAAGCCCAGCCGGTGGGTCTTGGAATACATCCGAGAACTCCGCCAATAGAGAT
>SZWC01006106.1:115009-140866 GCA_023375785.1 Penium margaritaceum | reverse complement strand
CCCAACCGCTGAAAACTCGGTGCATTTCGATTGACAAAACTTAGTCCCAGCACTTCGGCTTCTTTAAGCTCTCACAACTCATGCCCCCCTGGGCTGCTAGCTTCTGAGCGATCAGCACGACATTTTGGGAAACAAGAAAGCATGAAAATGGACAGTGCATTGTTTTGAGAGTCGACAGTCTCGACGGCGGCGACTCGCCACGGGCTCCAAAAATTCCTTTCGTCAATACTTTCCACATTCTCATTATGCAGACTCCGACAGTGCGAACGCAGAAAGCGACGCATTTCGGAGGCTCGTACCTTGATCTTTACGAAGTTACATTTTTGGAGACCGGGCCCAAAGCGTTATGTGAACAGCAGGACCACCGGCCGTCAGGCGACCTTCGGAACACCGGCGCCGGTGCAGGTCTGAACATCTGAGCGTTTGGCCGCCGACAGCTGCCGTTGAACGTGACGAGGCGCTGCCCATCACTTCGAGAATGGGAGAGCCTCCAGGAGCGAACCGTTGCTCACTGTCCATCATCACAAGGAGAACGGAGTTGAGCTGGCCAAGAACCAACTTTTCTTTTCTAAGCCCTAAGATCCCAGAGACGCAGATCGGTGACCACGATTGAAGTCGTCGATCAGATGATCTACGTTTGAAGTTTTTGTCAGAATCCTAACTTTCATTTGCAGATTCATCACCGTACCACTTAACCAGATTCTTGGTAATTTTTCCACGGTGTTGATGTACAAGGATGTCTTCAATCATGTACTCCATATCCCCGTCCACTTGCACATGAGGTGGATGTGCGAGGTCTCTCCCCGGAAAGCTTTCATTGCAGTTACAGTAGTGCTTGAGCTTGCTTATGTGAGAAACTTGCTAGATCTTCATGCTGTCCGGCAGGCGAAGTGAAGCAACGACAGGGGTTTGCATGTTGTGATTTGTGACATTCCTAATGACTTATTCATTTTACTGTGACCACCCGGTTGTGTCCATGACCATGCCGATCCGTGATCCGGACCCAGGTGGTACCGGTGCGTTGTCTGAGGGTGGACTACCAGCTTAGAGCTAACCTACGACCGTCCTAGAGCTCTCGACGATGCTAAGGATCTCTTGTGGTTTTTTCTACAGCATGTAGGAGTTTATCAGTGGACTCACCGTGGGCCCGATTTGTATATTTTTGCATTGTGTTTCCACCGTTTGGTGCCGGATACGTGCATGTGACTAGTCGTACCATTTGGCTTGTGATGGTACACATCTAGCTTCAAACAGTTTGACATGTCTAGGCTAAATTACGCCTAAAATAATAGTTTTAGGCCGGTTTTAGGACGGACCTTGTGCTGCCACGTGCGACACCCGCCTTGCGCTGCAGCAGGTACTTATGCCACGGACCTGTCATTTGTCTTTTCTCTGTGCAAATGCTTTTGAAGCATTATGACACTCTGACTGTTGTCTCTTAGCCACACCCTTGTTGTCGTGTGTACAACCTGTGACTGTTGTCACCGTCTGACGGGGCACTAACGCCCAGTCAACGACTATGTCACTACGAAGCTTGTACGCATCTTCTCATGGTATCACAGCGGCAACACATCCCTCGTTGAGTTGTGTAGCAGAGATGCAGCAGTGGCAGCAGCAGTGAGAGCCACGGCTAAAGCCACCGTCTTGGGAGGACCCACCAATCCACGCAGACCCGCCGCTGCAGATTGCAGTAGCAGAGACACCCCTGCAGCCGCATCACCACTCCACCACCACGGGGCAGCCAAGGGTTTCCCAACCCCCTCCAGCTACATTTGAGGCATGAGATGTTGTAAAGGGATTCGTGAAGGGTCCTAGAACCTTCTGAGAAGTTTCCTAGAACTTACAACCACTTGCCGCGACACTAGGCGTCAGCGCCAGGTCACCGTGTGACAACAGTCACAAGTTAGAGAAAAAATTGCAAGGGTCTGGGTTGGGACACGAACAGAGTATCAGGAAACTCAAACTGAATATAATTGCAGAGAGAAATAACAAATGACACGTCCAAGGCATAAATACCTGCCACGGCGCACGGCGGGTGTCGTACGCGGCAGTCCAAGAGCTATCCTAAAAACCGGCCCAAAACCACCGTTTTCACCGTAACTCTACGCACACATGTCGGAATGCTATGCCGTCTAAACCTAGACATGCATGATCAAAAGACTGACGCTACGACTGGTCACAACCATGCATCCATCATCAGATGGTGGACATACAATGCAAAAACATGAAAATAGGGCTCATGGCCAGTCTGCCGAAAGACGCCAGCAAGCTGTAGAGAAGAGAGCAGAGAGTCTCGGCAGCATCTGGGGCTCTGGAACGGTAGTCGGCCAGCTCCAAGCCGGTAATCCGCCGCCAGTCGTTGTACCGGTGTCACCAGGGCCCGCCTCAGGGATCTGCACGAGTATGAACACGGCCGAGTGGTCACAGTAAACTGTACAAGAACATCACGAATCACAACACTCCCCCATGACCCGATCGTACGCATGTCCATACACGTGCAGCACTGGTACAAACACAATAGTGAGTGACACAAACAAATGAGGCACAGATGCACATCCCACACTCAACCACCCTCAGGCTTGGGGCGAAGCCCAACAGAACGAATGGCCAACAAGAACTTTCCGAGAGCTACTGCCTTCGTCAAGAAATCAGCACGCTACATGTTAGTGCCAACCCACATGACGAAGATCACGCGTCGCTCCACCAGGTCACGAACGAAGTGATGCTCAACCGCAATATGCTTTGTGCGAGCATTAAAGACACCGGAGTTCTCCGCAATGGCGAGAGCACTCTGGTTGTCGCCATGCAGCACAATGGCGGGTACTGACTGCCCAAGGTCAAGAAACAAGCGCAGTAGCCATACTGCCTCAGCAGCCCTTGTGCCCAAAACAATGTACTCTGCCTCCAACGAACTACGTGCGATGCAGCCCTGCTTCCCGCTTTGCCAAGAGAGAGCGGTACTTTCGAGCAAGAACACGTAGCCAGTATGGCTGCGCCCATTTGGGCTCCAAGCCCAGTCGCTGTCAATGTAGCCGTCAAGGACCACCGAACACTACCGACGAAAACAGAGTCCGAGGTACGGCATGGAGACCACATACCGCACCACTCGCACAGCTGCGTGAAGGGCTCTCGCACGTGGAGCCTGCAAGAACTGAGCGAGGAGGTTGACGGCGAACGCGATATCAGGACGCGTGGTAGTGGCCAGGTACATCAGAGATCCGATGAGACGGAGGTACAAGGTCACGTCCACTGTCTCCCCCAGCTGTGTAGGATCATCCACCTTCAGGGTATCCTGCCCATCAGGTGTAAGAGGTGTGGAAGCGGATGGCACTGCATCAAGGAGATCGCTAAAGCGCTCCCCCACGGCTCGTGCGTATCGGGCCAGATACAACAACAGTCTCTGACGTCTGCGATCTCGCAAGATCTCCATACCAAGAAACACCGATGCAAGACTGAGGTCCTTCATCCTGTAGGCAGTCTGCAGGACAACCTTGGCCTCCTTCAGGGCCTCTAGGGACGGAGACGCGGTCAGAAGGTCATCGACATAGACCAGGATGGCGGTGAACCGCTCGGGTGTCGGTAGGATGAAAAGAGAGGGGTCTGCCTCGCTCTGTACGTATCCTACACGAGTCAAAGTGCCGGTGATCTCCCGGTTCCAACACCGCAGAGACTACTTTAGGCTGTACAAGGACTTGCGCAAGCGCCAGACCTTGTCACCGTCCTCAAAGCTTGGTGGCTGAGCGACGTAAATCTCCTCATCCAAAGAGCCATGGAGGAACGCATTGTTCACATCCATCTGGTACAGTTCCCAGTCATGCTGAGCCACTACACCGAACAGAGCTTGAGCTGAGGTCATGCAGTCAACAGGGGCAAAGGTTTCAGTGTAATCGACTCCCTCAATCTGAGAGTACCCCTTGACGACCAAGCGGGCCTTGTAGCGTTCCAGTGAGCCATCCGGCTTCACCTTCTTGCGAAAGACCCTCTTGACCTGAATAGCCTTCCTCCCAGGAGGAAGGTCGACAAGCTCATAGACTCTGTGCTCTCGGATAGCGCAAAGCTCATCTTCGTAGGCAGCATGCCAAGCGTCAGCATCCTGTGATGAGAGAGCCTCCCTCAGTGTGCCCGGGTCGGGCGCCATAGAGGGAAAACTCTGTGTGGCAAGTGCACATGCCTCAGTGTTGGGTCTGATGACCACGAGATCATCTACTGCATCACATGCGATATGGAACTCGCGAGTGAGGAGGTCGTGCCCTACGGGGCACGCTGGATGTACCTCTGTGAGCTCAGTGCGGACACTCAGGCCTAGGGCCTTTGTGCCGGGGTCACCACTCACAATGCTGCGAGAGGAGCGCCTGGATCCGGGGCCCAACGCTCGCTGAGCTCCGGAATCCAGTGGTCGAAGACGGCCACCGGGCTCACGATAGTAACCTAAGGTTGAGGGAAGCACCTAAGGATCAGGGACAGGTGCGACCACAAGGACAGGTACGACCACAACTGGTGAGGGCTGAGATGAGGTAGCCGGAGATGCCGTGCGAGGAAATGCTTGTGTGGGGAACACGGGGCTGGGTGTGACATCGGAGCAGGCAAGACTGGACCTGGCACTTATGCAGGAGTACCAGTCGACGTAGGAACGGGAGTGGGCGAGACTGGATCAGATACAGAGACAGGAGTGCCAGCAGACGCAGGTGCTGGTGCAGAAGGAGGCGTGGGAACAGAGGTACCTGTGGGGTGTGAAACAGGCTGTACAGGCGAGATCTCTGGACCGATGGCAATGATCGCCGGATCATCAAGGGCCGGAGACCGAGAGGGGGCTTGAGCCGGGACACATCAGCCTGATGAGAGGTGCTCACTGGCGTAGAAGTCTCCCCCATCCGCCGAGAACCCTCACAGGAAGGAACATGGGTGGCGGAGAGTGCTGTGATCGAAGTCAAGTCCAAGTAGGTGAGAGACTTGAAAAACAACGCGTCGTGGGACTCAATGACGCGACGACGAGTAGGGTCCTAGAAGCGCCAGGCCTTCGACCGTGGGGAAATGACTATGAAGGCACACAAGCGGCCCCGAGGTGAGACCTTGGACCCCAGCTCATTCTCGGTGTACCACACGGAGGCCAGAGAGCCCCAGACGCGAGCGAGACGAAGGTCAGCACGGTGTCCAAACCAGAGCTCGTACGGTGTAATATGGTCCGGAAGCGGACCGTGCGGGAGGCGGTTCCAGACCCAAGTCATGTAGGGAAAACCCTCAAAGACAAAAGACTTTGGGAGACCGCACTCAGACCGCATGGCGCGAACCGCATCCTCCATGGTGCGGTTCCAATGCTCAGATACACCGTTCTGTTGGGGGGTAGCAGGAGCGGAGACCTGGTGAAAAATCCCGTGCTCAGCTCAGGAGTCCATCTCGCCAAGGAACTCGCCGCCGCGATCCGAGCGGAAGGTATGTAGCGTGTGGCGGGACTGACGCTCAGCCATCACTAGCCAGAGTCGAACCGCAAGGGCGGCGTCGCTTTTCTGACAAAGACTGTAGACCCACCGCATCTGGGTAAAGTCATCAGTCAGAGTCAGAACATACCGGCCCCTCTCGGACAGAGACTCGATCGAGAGAGGGCCGAGAAGGTCTGAGTGAACCAACTCGAGAGGCCGAAGCGCTCGGGAACAAGAGTCAGGGTAGGTGCACCGGTGCATCTTCCGCTGATTGCATAAAAGACAGTCAGTCTTGGGTGGATTCTCAAAAGAAGCCACGTCAGGACCAAGAGCGGGCTGTGTCCAAATGAGCTTCGACAGAGTGTTGGAGCCCAAGTGACACAGACGGCGATGAAGCAACCGCTGGTGTTCCGGAGATAGAACACTTGTGACAAAGACACGACCGGAGGAGGAGGAAGAGCAAGGAGAGGAGGGCCGAGCGATGCGATACAGATCATCTATGAATGAAGCGCGCAAAACGACACTGCGGGTGTTAGTAGCAGTCACAGTCGCTGAGTCAGCGGTATGCTCCACAGAGAGACCCATCAAGGTGCAGGCACGCATCGAAAGCAAGCTGAGCTCAATATCAGGCACAAACAACACGTCGGAAAGGTACAAGGGGCCAGACGGACCATCGAAGCATACAACCCCAACACCATGGACTGGCAAGGGCTGACCAGAGCCTGTACGAACGGAACAGACAGACGTGATGGGGCCGAGAACAACAAAGTCACTACGACGGCACGTCATGTGGTGGGTGGCAGTAGAATCGATGATGCAAGTGCCATTAGAGTCATGACTAGAGGACGTCACTGTACAACGAGCAATGGAACACTCGGCATCAAAGGGACGCTGAGCCGTCAGTGGGGAGGAACGACTCACAACACAAAGATGAGACTCATGAATCCACTCGGTGCAGTCAGTCCCATCATCATCACATGCTGACTTTGCTCCCCCACACGCGTCGTCATGAGCCATAGGAACGGACAAACAAACAGTCTGTGAACCACCCGACGATGACAATACACTCGCACCTCCCTGAAAGTGGAGCACCAGAAGGTGGCGAAGCTCGGCGATGGTGTGGTCGCGCGGGTCCGGATTACTGCTGCTTGCTAGTGAGGAGGCAGGATCAGCTACAGTCGTGGCCGCCGCGTGCCTGGAGGAGGATGCGGGTGACGTTCCAGACGTGGAATGGAGAGCATGAGCAGTCTGGAGCCCACGAGTGATCTGCACCCAGTCGAGCGGCTACTGGCACTCGTTGTAGCGATGGGCGCCTCCACAGTTGTAGCAGTGCACAGAACGACCACTGCTACTACTGGATGACGACTGCTGCTGACCTGATCCACGCTTCCTATTCTTCTTCTTCCCCTGTGCAGTTGCTCCAATGCCCTGTGTCTGCGTGGGTGTAGACGGGGTTGAAGAGGAAGAGGAAGATAAGGAAGTGATGGAGGAGGAAGAGGGAGACTGCAGAAGGGAAGATGGTGGTGATGCGATGGCTGCTGCAACGAGGGAAGTCTCCTGATGGGCTACGGCTGCCTCGCGGGCTGAGGTCACCTGAAGGAAGAGCTGATTTGTCCAAGGAAGCAGCTGTAGAGTGGCTAAGAAGGGCTCGAGGACAGCGTCGCTGTACCGTGTGAAGATGTCGGTGTACTCGAGGCGAATTCCGAGCAAAATGGTACGAAGCGCCCACAGTTGTGTGCCTCCTGAGGTCCCCAAGCGTGTGTAGATGTGCATGGAACGTCGCCTGTAATCCGCTGGATGCTTCGCAGGCCCCTGACGGAGCGAATGGAAAGCACGAATGTGTGATGCACGAGTGGCGTGCGTCTCTGTAGCTAGCAGGGATAAGGCCAGATCCTAACCTCCACGGGGATCGACACCGGTGCCTGTGCCGGCCTTGCCAAGGAAGGGGCGGAAGTCGACGAAAGTCTCGTGTGGCATGGCATAGAGGAGTCCGCGCATGGCCCGGGCTGCTATCAGTATCTGTGCTGGGTCTGTAGCTTGGTACGGGCTGTGGTAGTAAGGCCACACTCCCTCAGAAGTAGTCCACACCTCACATAGGATCTCCCAGCAATCAAAGCCATCCTCACTGATGTACCGTGGACGTGGTACCTCAAAATCATTGGGCTACCACTCTGTGGGGAGAGCAACCACAGGCTGAGAAGGACGAGAGACGGGAAAGACTCCTGGAAGAGGATGGTCACCGGGGTAGTCAGGTGACAATTGTATCGAGGAAAACGGAGGAGATCGGGTGCCCGTCTGCAGCTGACGGAGGCGCTCTTGAAGAACTCGAATCTCCTGAGCCAGGGAATCATCCGTAATGCCTGGCATGAGTGGCTCATAATCCAGGAGGTCAGCAGGTGGTGGGACAGGTCGAGCGCCAGTCACGGGTGCCTGAGCCGACTGCTGGGTAGAGACCGCGATGCCGGCAGCTCCCTCAGAAACCCGCTGAGGAGCCGTGGACTGAGCACGTAGAAGCTTAGTCAGCGAGTGGATAACGTCAGTCTGCTCTCTCTAGAGGCAACGCATCGCATCCTGCTGGCTTTGCAGGTCCTCAATTGCCTGCGAGCGTGGACACAGTACACCAGACGAAGAGGAGGAGGGGTCGCCTGGTCCCTTCTCCTTGTCGGACAGGCTCATGTCGCCGCTCAATATGGGGCGACAGGTCAAGTTTGTCGGATTTCAAAACTGTCAGCGTTTCGCAAGGATTTGAGATGCTCGCAAATTTTGACTGTCCGGCCAAAAAATTGGCTAAGTATGGTGCTGACGGCCAGAAATTTGGCAAAGTGCTTAAATTTAAAAATTTCGGCACTAAAATTTCAAGGTTATCCAAATCAAGCGAAATTTGGACCACAGAGGCTCCTGAATGTTCTGAACATGATGGTGAAAGTTTCGGTCACAAAACGTTGGAAAAAGTGGCAAAACGTCACTTTTCCCCGTTCTGCCCGAATTTCAGCAGAAAACAAATCTGCGTTGCACTTCAGTCTTTGCTGGTGGCCACAGAGCACAAAACTAAGCGTGAATAGTAGCTCCGGAGATCTTGAGAGAAGAGCTTTCCAACGCACCCTCAAACGAAAAAAACGGCATTCGTTTGAGGCCAGGGCAACGTCGTGCCAACAGGGAGGTGGTGGCTGACGCGATTTTCGTCTGCGGCTCCTCCACGTCCGTGCGGCTTCTAGGAAGTTGCACGGACAGGGGCAGCGGTGGCGCACGCTGCTGTTGTTGCTGCTGCTGCTGCTGCCTTTGAGCTTGACGGCAATGGCCTTAAGCCACTTTGGCGGCTACTGTTGCTGATGTTTCTGATGCCGCCGCCAATGTTGCTGTTGCTGCTGCTGTTGTGGTCAAAACTTCCAGCACTGTTGCTGCGCTGCTGGACAGCTGCTATGGCGCTGCTGCGCTGGCGTACTGCTACACTGCTGCACCCCTCCTGTACGACTCCTCTGTCGCACAGGTGATGCGGCCTACACCTTGCAATGGCGCATGTTGGTGGGTCCTCCCAGGACCTGTCGCTGCTGCTGTGTGTTGTTGCCGCAGCTGCTGCTCACTGCTGCTGCGATTGCTGCATCTCTACTATGCAGCACAACAAGCTCTGGCTTGTTGCTCTGATACCATGAGAAGTTTCCTAGAACATTCCTAACCACTTGCCGCGACACTAGGCGTCAGCGCCAGGTCAGCGTGTGACAACAGTCACAAGTTAGAGACAAAACTGCAAGGGTCTGGGTTGGGACACGAACAGAGTATCAGGAAAGTCAAACTGAACATAACTGCAGAGAGAAATAACAAATGACAGGTCCAAGGCATAAATACTTGACGCGGCGCACGGCGGGTGTCGCACGCGGCAGTCCAAGAGCTATCCTAAAAACCGGCCCAAAACCACTGTTTTGGCCGTAACTCTGCGCACACATGTCAGAATGCTACGCCGTCTGAACCTNAGACGCCTGAAGCCGTAGAGAAGACAGCAGAGAGTCCCGGTAGCATCTGGGGCTCTGGAACGATAGTCGGCCAGCTCCAAGCCGGTAATCCGCCTCCATTCGTCGCACCGGTGTCACCAGGGCCCGTCTCAGGGATCTACACGAGTATGGACACGGCCGAGTGGTCACAGTAAACTGTACAAGAACGTCACAAATCACAACACCTTCACTCAGGTCGCACATATCACCCTCCCCAGACGTGAGAGAATACAAGTGCCCCATTGGACTACCACTTTTGGCATGTAAAAGATCGTTAGAAAGCTCTTGCAAAACCCTATCCATGGCTTCCATTCCCGCCTCAGTTCATGCCTTGTGGGCTCTAGGAATTGAAACAACGCTCTCAGATTTAGACTTTTTCCGGATTTTGGGCTGAAAAGAAAATGGTGATGTTTTTGACATGTTTGAAACTTTTTTTGCACAAAACCACTGCCATTGCATTTAGAATTCTTTGGCACATAATGGCTCCAAATTTCACCTCATTTGGACGACTTTCATGCTAACGTCATCATTGTGAGTCATGACGTCAGCACAAACACTTGGCCAATTTCTTTGCTGAAACATCATTGTTTTACCAGCGTTGCAAGTCCTCGAGAAACGCTGAAAGTTTTGCAATCTGATCATTTTGACATCCTGGTCCATATTCAACGTTGACATGGCTCCGACCAGTGACAAGGGCAAACGACCACCAAATCCCTCTTTCTCTTCCTCAGGGGTCATCAGCTCATGCTCGCAGGCCATTGCGAACGTGCGTTGTCAGCAGGATGAGATTCTTCGTCACCAGCAGGAGTAGATTGATGTCATCCGTGCGCTCCCTGATCTTATTCTTGGTTAGTCCACGGCCCCACAACAGACATCCGGGGGTGTCGGGGGTGCCATACCTTCCGCACAGCAGTCAGCATCTACACCGAGGAGAGCAGCTAGACAGGAACCGCCAGTTTTTGATCCTTTGGATGAGAACCCCGACATGCCAGGCATTGAGGATGACACCTACAAGTGGGAGATCAGGTCACGAGCTTCAGGAGCGTCTGCGCCAGCTTTAGACACATTCTGGTTCCCGGTTTCTAGAGATCCGATCATTGCTTGACCCCTACCTTGGTGACTTTCCTCGTCCCGGCGTCTTCCCCATCCCTTGTCCTTCCCAGCTTGTGGTTGCTCTCCCCACGGAGCGGCAACCCAAGGACTTCGAGACACCACCCCCATGCTATGTCAGCAATGACGGCTTTGACTGTTGGGAGACTCTCGTCCAGGTCTAGGCCATTTCAGAGGGCGTATGGCGCTATTATCACAGTGCGTCCCAGGTTACGGACCACGCTTAGGTGCTGAGAGCGGCTCGGGTGATGCGCGGACTCCTTTATACCATGCCACGCGAAACTGTTGTGGACTTTTGCCCTTTCCTTGGAGAAGCCGACACGTGCGTGGGTACTGATCCACATGGGGGCTGGGACTTGGCACTGTCCCTGTTTGCCACAGAGACGCATGCCACCCGTGCGGCTCACATTCATGCCTTTCACTCCCTTTGTTAGGGACCTCCTGAGCCCGCAGCCGACTACTAGCGACGTGCCATACGCATCTACACGTGCCTTGTGACTTCAAGAGGTACACAACTTTGGGCGCTTCACACGCTCATGATTGGAGTTCGTCTTGTGCACGCAGGCATCTTCTCGGGGTCCAACGAAACCGTGCACGAGCCCTTCTCCACCTCACTTCAGCTCCTCCCTTGGGCGCATCAGCTTTTCCTCGAGGTGACTTCCGCTCGCAAGGCAGCCGTGGCCCACCAGGAGAGTTCTCTTGCTGCATCGGTCATCACGTCGCCGCCTATGCCCCTCTTGCAGACAACTTCTTCATCCTCTGGCACACCCTTCTCGTCCCCTTCCACCCCGGCTACCCCGACTCAAGTGCAAGGTGTGGCAGCCGCGGCCCATGGGAAGAAGGGCAGGAAGAAACATGGTTCGGGCAAGCAGCTGGCGCAACAACAGATGCAGTCCTCAGGCGGTAGCAGTGGACACAGTGTCCATTGCTACAACTGTGGAGGTGCTTATCGCTACACCGAGTGCCAACAGCCGATGTATTGGGCACGGATCACTCACGGTGTTCATTCTGCACACGCACAGCGTCTTTAAGCGACCATCAGCACAGCCTCTCGTCGCTTCGCGACCATGACTACATCACTTCTCGCTTCCTCACCATCAAGTTGTGGCGACCCGGACCCGCGTGACCGCACCATCTCCGAGCTGCATCATCTTCCGGCGCTTTGCTTTCAGAGAGGTACAAGTGTGTTGTCACAGCCGGGTGGTTCACAGACAATTTGCTTGTCTGTTCTCGTCGCTCTTGATGACTCGTGATGGGGGGGGCACGGCTGGCATGTGATGACGATGGGCTTGATAGTACTGGTATGATTCATGAGTCGCACCTCTGTACCCTTCAACGTTCCTCGTCACCTGCTGCTCAGCGCCCGTTTGTGGCCAAGTGCTCCATTGCCCGTTGTACAGTGATGTCCTCCGGTCGTGATCCGGTGGTACTTGGATCATCGATTTTGGTGCCACTCATCACATGACCTGTCAATGTAGTGACTTTTTTGGTCTCTGTCCTGTTGCGTCTGTTCACTCCGTTTGCACACGCTCTAGTCAGTCATTACTGTTCCAGGGTGTTGGGGTTGTGTGCTTTGATGATCTGTGTGGCCCTCTATATATTTCCGAGGTACTTTTGTGCCTGACCTTCAGCTTAGCTTGCTTTCTGTGTGTGCCTATACACTTATGGGACTCTCTGTGGAGCATATTGGAGACTCCTTGATTGTGAAAGCTGTTGATACTCGTACTGTTTTTCTTTGTGCCTCTGTTGTGGATGATGTGTATCGTGTCTCTCGGATTTCTTCTCCTCCTTCTTGCTCCCCCTCTCCTCCTACTTGAGTGCTTGTCATTGGCGTTCTCTTTGCTGAGCACCAGCAACTTCTGCATCGTTGCCTGTGTCATGTGGGCTCCAACACTGTGTCAAAGTTCATTCGGACACAGCCTGCACTCGGTCTTGATGCGGCTTCTTTTGAGAAGCCACCCAAGACCAACAGTCTGTTATGCGCTTATAGTAAAATGCATCGTTGCACCTATCCCGACTCCCATTCTCGCACACTTTGCCCTCTCGAGTTGGTCCATTCGGACCTTCTCAGTCCTCTTCCTGTCTAGTCTCTTTTCGATCGGGCAGATACGTCCTTACCTTCACTGATGACTTCACCCGGATGTGGTGGGTCTACAGCCTGCACCAGAAGAGCGATGCCGCTCTCGCGGTTTGCCTCTCGCTAGTGATGGCCGAGCGCCTGTCTCGCCATACGCTGCATACTTTCCGTTCGGATCGCGGCGGTGAGTTTCTTGGTGAGATGGATAGTTTCTTCGCCGAGCACGGGGTTTTTCATCAAGTCTCCACTCCTGCTACTCTTCAGTGGAATGGTGTCTCTGAGTGCTGAAATCGCAGCATGGAGGATGCGGTTCACGTTATGCGGTCAGAGTTTGGTCTCCCAAAGTCCTTTGCGTTCAAAGGATTCAGGTACATGACGTGGGTCTGAAACCGAATCCCATACGGTCCCCTTCTGGACCACCTTCCACCGTACGAGCTTTGGTTTGGCCATCGTGCTGACCTATGTCTCACTTGTGTCTGGGGATCCTTGACTTCTGTGTGGTACACTGAGGACGAGCAGGGCTCCAAGGTCTTGCCGCGGGGTCGCTTGTGTGCCTTCGTCGGCATGTCCACGCGGTCAAAGGCCCGGAATTCTGGGGACCTCGCTCATAGTTGCGTCGTTGAGTCCCGCAACGTGCTTTTCTTTGAGTCACTCACCTATCGCGATCTGACCGTGATCACGTCGTTGTCCATCATACACGTTCCTACGTGTGAGGCTTCTCGACGGATGGGGGAGTCTTAGCCTGTTAGCACCTCTCGCCCGACTGATGTGTCCGTTTCAGCCCCCTCCACTTCTTGGTCTCCGGCTCTTGATGATCCAGTGATCATCACTGTTGGCCTTGAAACCTCTCCAACACAACCGGCTTCTACCCCTGTTACCTAGCACCCCACAGGCACCCATGATTCTGTACCTGTGTCCGCCAGCACTCCGGCCTCTGTGTGTGGTCCTGCCTCACCTGCTCCTACTATCACACCCAGCCACGTGTCTCCCATACATGCATCTCCTCGCATGGCATCACCTGCTCCTTTGCCTCGGCCCTCACCAACTGTGGTCGTACCTGTCCCTACACCTGAGGTAAGCCCCTCCAGCCCAGGTTACTCACGTGAGCCCAACGGTCGTCTTCGACCATTGGGCTCTTGAGTCCAGTGAGTGTCAGGTCTTGCACCCAGGCGCTCCACTTGTAGCATCGCGAGTGGTGATCTGGGCACAAAGGCCCTAGGCCTGAGTGTCTGCCCTGAGCACACAAAGGTACATCCAGCGTGTCTCGTAGGGCCCGATCTCGTCACTCGTGAGTTTAATATCGCTTGTGATGTAGCAGCTGAACTTTGATGGAAACTGGGGCAGCCTTCAGTGAGGTGATCATGCTCACCAAGAGCCGCCTAGGCAGGACCAACTGTTTGTGAGAGGGGATTGCAGGTTGCACAAACAGATATTACGGAAGCAAATGTAGGCCTGCAGAGAAAGCGAATGTCTGAATAAACAACTGAGTGAGAAAGTACATTGTCACAAATTTCTAACAAGCCCTTAAATGCCTCATTTGGCCTAGGGAGCACTGAGATCCAGTGTGTCAAAGTCTACCCTCTAGCACACTCTCCTAGCCTAGCAGGATGAGCGGCAGTCACCTTGTCACACAAGAGAATTATGTCTCACACCACTTGGACGACCAACAATCGTGGTCTGCACCTTCCTTGAAGTCTCTTGGAGGTCTTCTAGCCGCCTCTTCTCCTTGAAGGCGGCTCTCAGCCGTCTTGGCCAATAATCCTGCCTCTTTTTGAGCTCAAAGTGCTCAGGTCGTCACTTGAACACGACCCATAATCTCCAAACGTTTGAAATCCATACCTCACTCAAACGGACTCCGTATCGAGTTCCGTAAAGTGCGTTGGAACCTGTGAAATATCCTCTATGCAACTATTATGCCAGATGATTTATATCGAACAACCTACTTTTGTCACTTTCTGGCACTCTCATATCCATCATTCTCCCACTTTCCGAAAACAAAAATCACACAAGTCCGCACTGTCCCCTCAGCTGCTGAAAGCAGTGCGCTGCCAGCGGCTTGGTCAAGAAGTCCGCCAGCATCATGCTTGAAGGGAAGAACTTGATCTGCACCACCTGCTTCGCCACGAGCTTGCGGATGAAGTGGTACCGCACGTCGATGCGCTTGGTGCGGGCGTGAAATTCGGTGTTCTTGTTCAGAGCAATGGCGCTCATGTTGTCACAGTAGATGGTGGTCGCTATAGTCTGCTGTTGTCCAAGGCTTTCCAGCAGCTCACGCAGCCACACGGCTTCCTTTGCAGCTTCACTCAGGGTGATTTACTCTGCTTCGGTGGAGGAGAGGGCGACGCACTCTTGCTTCTTGCTCCTCCAACTGATTGCACCTCCCCTGAGCACAAACACAAACCCACTGGTTGACCTCCTTGTGTTCAGGTTACCTCCTCAATCTGCGTCACTATAGCCGATGAGGATGGGACTGTTCTTGCTGTTGAAGGTGAGGCAAAGGTTGCTGCTGTTGTCAAGGTAGCGCAACACGTGCTTGACCGCCTCCCAATGTGGCACGCCCGGATTTTCGCAAAACGTGCTTATCAATTCCACCTTTTGGCTGATATCGAGGCGCGTGCCGACTGATGCATACATGATGGTTCCAACTGTTGCTTGGTACGGCACTGCTTCCATGCGGCTGCTCTCTTGCATGCCGTGGGGAGTCTGCGTCATGCTCAGCTTTGCTACCACTTCCAGTAGAGTTGTTGCTTTGCGAGCTCCTGCCATGTTGAAGCGCTTGATGATGTCGCTCACGTACGTGCTCTGCGACAACTCCAAAGTCTGCTGTTGCCGGTCGCGCTTGACCTGAAGGCCAAGGTAGTAACTGAGCTCTCCCATGTCTTTCATGTCAAACCTGGCAGCAAGGGACTGCTTCACATCATCCAAAAGAGACTTGGAGTCAGATACAATGAGCAGATCATCAACATAAAGCAAGATGATGATCTGGTTTGCCTCTTGTGTGCGCCCATAGACAGCATGGTCTGCTTCACTGCGCACAAAGCCAAGGCCAGGCAGCTGCTCACCCATCTTGTGGTACCATGCTCGCTGGGCTTGCTTCAGGCCGTAGAGGGCCTTCACAAGCTTGCACACCAAACCTTCCTTCCCTTCCACGACACACCCCTCCGGCTGCTCCATGTACACATCCTCCTCAAGGTCACCATTCAAAAATGCACACGTCACATCCATTTGGTGCACCTCCTAGTCCATAGCAGTAGCAAGTGCGAGGATCGCTCGGATGGATGGGAACTTAGCGACAAGTGCAAATGTCTCATTGTAATCCACACCCTCAGTCTGCGCATACCCCTTTGCAACCAGGCGTGTTTTGTACCTGAGCTCCTTACCATCCGCACCACGCTTGCGCCTGAAGATCCACCGGCATCCGATCACCCGGCTGCCGCGTGGAGCCTCCTCGAGAGTCCAGGTGCCGTTCTTCATGAGTGCACCATACTCCTCATCTGCTGCGCAATGCCAATCTGCCGCCACGGCGATGTGCATGGCTTCAGCGAATATGGCTTGGTCATCGGTGATGTTGAGGAAGAGAAGCTTGAGGTCAGACGACTCCTTTGGTGGTGGAACGGTGCACAAGTTCACCAGCTCCTCCAGCGGCCTCTGTTTGTTTGCGAGGCGCTCGGATCGCCTCAACGACTCCCCACTATCCTTTGCACCTTTGTTGAGGCACGCGGACCGTTGTGGTAGCTGCTGTGCACTGCTTTGCTGCTCCTCCTCATCACATTCTGCTGCCAGTTCCTTCTCCTTCTCAGCTGCCTCCACCTCCTTGTCGTTGCCGCTGTCACCGCCATCGTACACACCGCCCTCTTCTGCTACCGGTACTTCTTCCACTTCTGGTACAAGTGCAGGATCAAGCAAAACTGCCAAATCAGGGCTCCAAGTCCAGCCTTTCACTTCCTCTTGGAAGACCACGTCACGGCTGCGGATGATCTTGCGTGCGGCGAGGTTGTAGAGGCGGTATCCCATGGTGTCGTAGCCGAGGAAGGGGGCCTTCACAGACTTTGCGTCCAGCTCATTACGGCTGCCGGTAGGCACGTGCAAGAGTGCGCCATACCTGAAGACTTTCAGGTGCGTCACTGTTGGCTTGCGTCCCGTCCACGCCTCCCCCGCTGTCATCAGCGGCACGGCGCTCGTAGGGCTTCGGTTTTTCAGGTACACGGCGGTATTGACCGCTTCCGCCCAAAAGGTTGGCGGGAGCCCCGCGTCTTGGAGCATCCTGCGAACACGCTCCATGAGCATGCGGTCCGCACGTTCAGCCACGCCGTTCAACTGTGGTGTTCCAGGTGGGGTGACCTAGTTCTTGACCCCGCGACGCTTGAGGAAGGTGCGAAAGTCGTTGGAGAGGTACTCTCCTCCACCATCGAGGCGAAGCACCTTCAACCGCCTGCCACTCTCATTCTGTGCAGCAGCAATTCACACCTTGAAAGCATCAAAGCACTCATCCTTTCCAGCCAAGAACAACACCCACGTCTTCCTCAACTTGTCATCAATGAACGTGACAAAGTACAACTTGCCGGACAAGGATTGTGATGGCATGGGACCACACAAATCAGAGTGAACGACTGAGAGAAGCTCAACCGCGCCCTTCCCTTCCCCCGTGAAAGGAGAGCGGACTTGCTTCCCTTCAATGCAGCTCCCACAAGCTGGTGGACCTGGCTGCTTCAACCCCTTCAGCTCCAGGCCGCAGACCATCTGCTGCATGGAGAAGATGGCGCCAAAGCCAAGGTGACCAAGCCGGCGGTGCCAAAGGCGGATGTCGTGTTTTCCCTCTCTCGCCGTCAACGCTGAGTCGGCTTCCTTCTCCAACGCCACATAGAGACGGTAGAGATCTTCCTCCTTTTCCGCTTTTACAAGAACACGGCATGCACTTCCAGAAATGGTGCACCCACCTTTCTCAAAGCGAACATGCATGCCTTTGGCGATGAGAGATGAAACAGAGAGGAGGTTAGCTGCCAGCCCCGGAACATGGAGTACCCCCTTCACACGACGTTCCATGTGCTTGCCCTCAACGGAAGTACAAAACACAATCTCACCCTCCCCAACCGCCATTTGCACATGATTGTCCCCCATGTACGCCCGACGAGGCTGGATGGCGGTGTAGACAACGAACCACTCCCAACGACACATCATGTGCTGCGTGGCTCCTGAGTCGATCATCTAGAACAGGGCGGTGTTGTCAGAGACATGCAGGACCCGGATAGTTGTCACAAATCCATTCTCCCAATCTGCTGTGTTCGCGGAAGCGTCAGACTGATTTCCCGCTCCCAATCCAGTCGCAAGGTCCGCCTTCTTGTTCCTGCATTCGCGCGCCCAATGGCCCGACTTCTTGCAGTAGTGGCAATTCCCCTTCTTCTTTCCTCCTCTGCCATTGCTCCTGGTTGATGTAGTGCCGCCCCCATGACCGAAGTTGGTGATGAGAGCGACGTCCAGTCCGCTTCCACCCTCCTCTCCCTTGCGCCGCTCCTCCTCAAACTGCAAGCTCTCCTCCACATTGTTGAGGGAGAGCTTATTGCTACGCTCGTCCAGGGCAACAATGAGAGGAGTCTAGCTGCTAGGAAGACCAGAGTGGATGGTTAGCATGAGCACACCCTCCTTGATAGGGTTCTCAGTCGCAAGGAGCTGGTCAGAGAGAGAATTCACCATGTTGATGTAGTCAATCATGGATCTTGACTCATCCATCTTCACAGTGTGAAAGCGACGACGCCGCTGCATATTCATGAGGATTGATTTGGAATCATAAGTGGAATCAAGGCTTTTCCAAACCTCCTTTGGCGTGAGGATGCCACGGACGAGGAGTTGCTGCCGTTCGGCGAGGTGGAAGTATATGGTTGCAAGGACGCGGTGACGCTTCTCGCGGTAGGTACGTGCCTCGACAGGGGATAGGGAGCTTTCTTCTGGTTCCATCTCCTTCTCATCCACCTGGCTCTAGAGACCCCTCTCCATCAGGACCATCTTCATGTTGTTGCTCCAGTTGAAGAAGTTCTTGCCTTCGAACTTGGCGGTGTTGACGTCGGCCACCACAGAAGCGGATGTCGCCATGGTAGTGCAACGTTCAGCCCACAAACGGCTCTCTCATACAACAGGGTGCAAGGAATGCCTCAAGGATGAGACAAAGCCTTGTTCTAGCTCTGATACCACTGATGGAAAATGGGGCAGCCCTCAGGGAGGTGATCAGACTCACAAAGAGTCACCTAGGCAGGACCAACTGTTTTTGAGAGGGAGCTGCAGGTTGCATAGACAGAAATTACGGAAGCAAATTTAGGTCTGCAGAGAACACAAATGTCTGAATCATCTCTTGAGGGAGAAAGTAAATTGTCATAGCTTTCCAAAAAGCCCTTATATGCCTCATTTGGCCTATGGAGCACTCAGATACACTCTGTCAAAGTCTACCCTCTAGCACACTCTCCTAGCCTAGCGGGATGAGCGGCAGTCACCTTGTCAGACAGGAGAGTTATGTCTCGCACCACTTGGACGACCAACAATCATGGTCTTCACCTTCCTTCAGGTCTCTTGGAGGTCCTCTAGCTGCCTTTTCTCCTTGAAGGCCGCTCTCAGCCGTCCTGGTCAATAATCCTACCTCCTTTTGAGGTCAAAGTGCTGAGGTCGTCACTTGAACCCGACCCATGATCTCCAAACTTTGGAAATCCATATCTCACTCAAACGGACTCCGTATTGAGTTCTGTAAAGTGCGTTGGAACCTGTGAAAAATCCTCTATGCAACTGTCATGCCAGATTATTTCTATCGAGCAACCTATTTTTGTCACTAACTGGCACTCTCAAATCCATCAACCTTGTGGTCGTTAGACCTAGCACTGAGGCGTATGCACTTGCCACTTTGAGCTCTCCCTTTATGGCACCTGATCCGGGCACTGTGAAGGAAGCTCTTACATCACAAGATGCTGACTCCTGGCGTGCTGCTTGCGAGGATGAGCTTCGTGCCATCCGAGAGCACGGAGTTTATGAGCTAGTAGACCTTCCACCCGGGAGGAAGGCTATTCAGGTTAAGTGGGTCTTTCGCAAGAAAGAGAAGCCGGATGGCTAACTGGAATACCACAAGGCTCGCTTCATCGTCAAGGGGTACTCTTAGATCAAGG
This sequence comes from Penium margaritaceum, assembly GCA_023375785.1. Classification (NCBI taxonomy): domain Eukaryota; kingdom Viridiplantae; phylum Streptophyta; class Zygnematophyceae; order Desmidiales; family Peniaceae; genus Penium; species Penium margaritaceum. The sequence continues at coordinate 121,134 of SZWC01006106.1, read as the reverse complement.
GCATTGATTACACTGACACCTTTGCCCTTTTCGGCCGCATGACTTGAGCTCGCGGTTAGTTCGGTGTTGTTTCTCAACATAATTGGGAACTGCACGAGATAAATGTGAACAATGCGTTCCTCCATGGCTCTCTGGATGAGGAGATTTACGTGGCTCAGCCACTAGGCTTTAAGGACAATGACAATTTCCGTCGCTTGCGTAAGTCCTTGTACGACCTGAAGTAGTCTCCTCGGTGTTGGAACAAGGAGATCACTGGCACCCTACCTCATGCGAGATATGTACAAATCAAGGTAGATCCCTCTCTCTTTATCCAACGGACGCGTGAGCAATTCATTGCCATCGTGGTCTATGTGGACGACCATCTGATCACGTCTCCTTCCATGGTGTCCGTGAAGGAGGCCAAGTCGGTCCTCTAGAGTACCTATAAGATGAAGGACCTTGGTCCTGCAGTGGTGTTTCTTGGCATGGAGATGGTGCGAGTTCGCTGACATAAGACACTAGTACTACATCAGGCCCGATACGCACACGTCATGGGAGAGCGCTTCAGTGACCTCCTTGGCACAGTGCTCAAGGCTTCCATATCTCTCACACCTTAAGGGCAAGATGCCCTAAAGGTGGATGATCCCACACAACTAGGGGAGACAGTGGATGTACCTGGCCACTACCACACGCCCCAACATCGCCTTCGCCGTCAACCTCCTTACACATTTTTTGTCGGCTCCATGCACTAGAGCCCTTAATTCCGTTGTGCGAGTGGTGCGGTACATGGTCTCCACATCGTACCTTGGATTCTGATTTCACCGGTAGTGTTGAGTGCTTCTTGACAGCTGCACGGACATCGATTGAGCCTGGTGTTCAGATGGGCATAGTCGCACCGGTTACATTTTCTAGCTTGGTGGTACCACTTTGTCATGGCGTAGCAGGAAGCAAGGCTACATTGCACGTAGCTCGTCGGAGGCAGAGTATGTTGCCATCGCTTCCGGGGGTGCTGAGGCAATATGGCTGTAACACCTGTTCATTGAGTTGGGTCAGTTAGTACCCGCCATTGTGCTTCGTTGTGACAACCAGAGTGCCCTTCCCATTGCGGAGAACCCTGGTCTCTTTCACGCTCGCACGAAGCACATTGCAGTTGAGCATCACTTTGTGCGTGATCTGGTGGAGCGACACGTGATCTCCGTCATATGGGTTGGCACTGACATGCAGCGTGCTGACTTCTTGACGAAGGCATTAACACGCGGGAAGTTTTTGGTGGCCATTTGTGTTGTTGGGCTCTGCCCCTTGCCTAAGAGTGGTTGAGTGTGGGGCCTGTCTGTTTGTGTATCACGACTGCTTTTGCACTTGTTGTTGTACTCCTTTCATTTCTGCATGTGTATGGACATGCGTACCATTGGGTCCTGGGGGAGTGTTGTGATTTGTGAGTCCTATCGACCTGTACAGTTTACTGTGACCACTCCGCCGTATCCATGCCCGTGCAGATCCCTGATGCAGATCCAAGTGGTACCGGTGTGTCTTCTGGTGGTGGATTACCAGCTTGGAGCTGATCGACGACCGTCCCAGAGCTCTGGACGCTGCCAGGGACCTCCAATAGTTTTTCTGCAAAATGTAGGCGTTTATCGATGGACTGGCTGTGGGCCCGATTTGTATGTATTTGCATTGTGTGTCCACCATTTGACACTAGATATGTGCATGTGACCAGTCGTAGCGTCCGGCTTGTCATTCTACACGTCTACGTTTAGGCGGCGCAGCGTTCTGACATGTCTACGCTGACTTACGGCCAAAACAGTGGTTTTTGGCCGGTTTTAGGACAGACGTTGTGCTACCGCATACGACACCCACCGTGCACCGTGGCAGGTACTTATGCCATGGACCTATCATTTGTCATTTCTCTCTGCAAATTACACTGAAGCATTATGACACTCTGAGTTGTGTCTCCTAGCCAGACCCTTGCCGTCATGTGTGCGACATGTGACTGTTGTCACTGTCTGATGCAGCACTGGCACCCAGTTAGCGGCTGTGTCGCTGGAAAGCTTGTACGCATCTTCTTGATGGACATGAGAAGGCCAGAAAGTGAAAGAATAGGTTGCTCGATAAAAATCATCTGGCATAACAATTACTTAGAGGATTTTTTACAGGCTCCAACACACTCACGGAACTGGACTCGGAGTCCGTTTCAGTGAGGTATGGATTTCCAAAGTTTGGAGATCACGGGTCGGGTTCAAGTGACGACCTGAGCACTTTGAGCTCAAAAGGCGGCAGGATTATTGGCCAAGACGGCTGAGAGCAACCTTCAAGGAGAAATGGTGGCTAGAGGACCTCCAAGAGACTTCAAAGAAGGTGCAGACCATGATTGTTGGTCGTCCAAGTGGTGTGAGACATAATTCTCTTGTGTGACAAGTTGACTGCCGCTCATCCCGCTAGGTCAGGAGAGTGTGCTAGAGGGTAGACTTTGACAGAGTGTATCTCAGTGCTCCCTAGGCCAAATGAGACATACAAGATCTTGTTAGAAAGCTGCAACTATGTTATTTGTCACTCAAGAGTCGATTCAGACATTTGCGTCCTCCGGAAACCTACCTTTGGTTCCGTATTCTCTGTCTGTGCAACCTGCAATCCCCTCTCACAAACAGTTGGCCCTGCCTGGGCGAATCTTTGTGAGCCTGATCACCTCCCCGAGGGCTGTCCCAGTTTCCATCAGTGGTATCAGAGCTATAAGAAGGCCTTTTCCCATCCTTGAGGCATTCCTTGCACCCTGTTGTGTGAGAGAGCCGTTTGTGGGCTGAACGTTGCACTACCATGGCGACATCCGCTTATGTGGTGGCCGGTGTCAACATCGCCAAGTTCGAAAGCAAGAATTTCTTCACCTAGAGCAACAACATGAAGATGGTGCTAATGGAGAAGGGTCTCTGGAGCCAAGTGGATGAGAAGGAGAAGGAACCAGCAGAAAGCTCCCTCTTCCCTGTTGAGGCCCGTACCTACCGCGAGAAGCGTGACCACGCCCTCGCCAGCATTTACTTCCACCTCGCCGAACGGCTGCAACTCCTTGTCCGTGGCATCCTCACGCCAAAGGAGGTTTGAAAAAATCTTGAGTCCACTTATGCTTCCAAGTCAATCCTCATTAATATGCAGCTGCGTTGTCGCTTTCACACTGTGAAGATGGATGAGTCTGGATCCATGACTGACTACATCAACATGGTGAAGTCTCTCTCTGACCAGTGTGCTGCGATTGAGGACCCTGTCAAGGAGCGTGTGTTGATGCATACCATCCTTTCTGGTCTTTGTAGCAGCTTCACTCCTCTCATTGTTGCCCTGGACCAGCGTGGCGACAAGCTCTCCCTCAATGATGTGGAGGGGAGCCTGCTGTTTGAGGTGGATTGTCGCAAGGGAGAAGAGGGCGGAAGCAGACTGGACGTCGCTCTCATCACCAACTCTGGTCATGGGGGTGGCGCTGCACCAACCAGCAGCAACGGCGGAGGGGGAAAGAAGAAGGGGAACTGCCACTACTGCAAGAAGCCGGGCCATTGGGCGCACGAATCCCTGAAGAAGATGGCGGACCTTGCGGCTGGAGTGGGAGCGGGAAAACAGTCCAACGCTTCCGCGAATACCGCAGATTGGGAGAGTTGATTCATGACAACCATCAGGGTCCCGCACATCTGCAACAACACGGCCCTCTTCTGGATCATCGACTTGGGAGCCACGCGGCACATGACGTGTCGCCGGGAGTGGTTTGTTGTCTACACCATGATTGAGCCTTGTTGGGTGTACATGGGGGAAAACCATGTGCAAATGGTTGTTGGAGAGGGTGAGGTTGTATTTTGTGCTTCCGATGAGGGTAAGCATGTGAAATGTGTGAAGGGGGTGCTCCATATTCTGGGGCTGGCAACTAACTCCCACTCTGTCTCATCTCTCATCTCCGAAGGCATGCAGGTTTGCTTTGAGAATGGTGGCTGCACCATCTCTGCCCGTGCAGGCCGTTTGCTTGCAAAAAGGAGCAAGAAGGACGGTCTTTACCGCCTCTATGTGGCGTCGGAGAAGGAAGCCAACACAGCGTTGTCAGCGAGAGAGGGAAAACACGACATCGGCCTGTGGCACCGCCGGCTCGGTCACCTCGGCCTTGGCGCCATCATCTCCATGCCGCAGATCGTCCGCGGCCTGGAGCTCAAGGGGGTGAAGCAGCCTCGTGCATGAGCTTGTGAGAGCTGCATTGAAGGGAAGCAAGCCCGGGCTTCCTTTACGGGGGAAGGGAAGGGGGCGGCTGAGCTTCTCTCACTCGTTCACTCTGATTTCTGCGGTCCCATGCCATCCCAGTCCTTGTCCGGCAAGTTTTACTTTGTCACATTCATTGATGACAAGTCAAGGAAGACATGGGTGTACTTTGTGGCTTGCAAGGATGAGTACTCTGATGCTTTCAAAATGTGGATTGCTGCTGTACAGAATGAGAGTGGCAGGCAGTTGAAGGTGCTGCGCACCGACGGTGGAGGAGAGTACCTCTCCAACGATTTTCGCACCTTCCTCAAGCGTCGCGGGATCAGGTATGAGGTTACCCCATGTGGAACACCACAGCTAAACGGCGTGGCTGAACGTGCGAACCGCACGCTCATGGAGCGTGTTCAGAGCATGCTCAAAGACGTGTAGCTCCCGCCAACCTTTTAGGCGGAAGTGGTCAACACTGCCGTGTACCTGAAAAACCGGAGTCCGACGAGCGCCGTGCCTCTGATGACAGCGGAGGAGGCGTGGTGGAGTTTCATGTGAGTTTGGCGGTTGGCAGATTGGTTGCCTAATAGGTGCCGTGCGTCGCAAATAATGTGCGGAGAAGTTGCTTGGGATTCTGATTGGTCCGCTCTGCTTGCCCGTTGGTTTGAGGATGGAGTTTCGTTGATAGCTAGATCCGACTGTCATAACGCGACATCGGTTCCTCGGTGTTGTGCCATTGGACGCGAAGGTTGCCGCTACTATGTGATTCGCTTGGAGTGCATGAGTGTTCGTGGGCTGCCCACACTCCATTGCTGGAATAATCATCAGAGACTAGTGCTCGTTGCCAATTGTGCTCGCTCCATTCACCATTGTCATGGCAAAGTTGGTGATCTTCTGAATGGTGGAGATACGCTGACGACTCGTTTGATGTTTTTTCCTGGTAGTTGATGTGTCCGTTGTCCCTCCAGCACCACTTCACTCTGATACGAAGTGTGGCGTCGAGCGGAATGTAGGTGGTTCACAGGGATGAGGTGCGGGATTAACGATGATTTGAGGATTTTGGACAAATGGATATGTTCTACTAAGCATTAATTGTACATATGTGACATGTGTCAAGTTACTCAATCACATACATACAATGCAGAGAATGAGAATGAAGCATATTTCTGGTCTTCGGTGCTCAAGCCAAGTGACGTGTGCAAGGGCGCGTCATGAGTGGCTTCTAAAAGAAGCTCCATCGTGAAGTTGGGGGGCTTCAAGAATATTGAGGCTGGTCTTTACAATTTTCTAGTGCCATTGAGAATTCGACCAATCAATATCAAAACATCGATATAGTTTGCAATACTTCTGTCGACCTTTCTAGAAGGTTGTCGAAGTTATGAGAAACGTTTAGAACAGAGCACTGGAGGTCACGACATGAATGTCGGCCATGAATGAAGCCGATGAATGTAGGCCATGAATGGAGGGCATGAATGTAGGCCATGAATGTAGGCCTTGGCCGAACGGCGTAAAAATCTTGAGGTCGACGCGTTGTGGGCTATGAATGTAGTGACAGGAATGCTCACTCCTGGAGTTTAGGGACTTCTATACGTCAGGGATGTAGCATGCAATGCCACATCTTGAAAAGGATACGCGCAGAATATTGTCAAGTTATCCAAAACGGAAACCTGCTTATGTTCAGTTTATCTCAATCAAACCAGAAATAGTACAAACCCATATGAGAATTCACTATCTTGTCCTATCTAGCTCCAGTTACCTTGACACAGTACAGACATGGATGTCAGTCACAGTCGTGAGGTGCAAATGATGACCCACACACACACACACACACACACACACACACACACACACACACACACACACACACACACACACACACACACACACACACACACACACACACACACACACACACACACACACACACGCACACACAC
>SZWC01006106.1:28506-53347 GCA_023375785.1 Penium margaritaceum | reverse complement strand
GTGGGGGGGGGTTGCTCACCTCGCCATCCGCGTCCAAGGCGCCACCGTCGCTGCACAATTGACCGCTGAACAGCCCAAACCGCTTCACTACATCCTCAAACTTCGGAAGCTCTATGTCCAACACTCCCTCGCTGCCGCCTCTCCCACTACTATTACAACCACAGTAGCAGCAGCATAGCTGCCACCAGCTGCTGTGGCGGCTCCAGTTTCTGCTGCCTTTGCTGCGCTCTGCGTCGGCCATAGCTTCGCGGTGTGCTGTTTTTCCCTGTGGGCAGAGGAGAGGGGACGTGGGCCGGGAATGAGAGCCGATCTTGAAGTTGACTGCAATTCTAATAGAATTCTGATTTGGCCAGGCTCAAAGATACTGGCACAAAATGTCCTCTTTCCGAGTGATCAAGCAAAACTGTCGTCCCTGTGGATGAGCACTCAAAACAGTAGAACGGTAAATGAGAACGTACAATTGAAAACTTAGCAGATGAGCACGCAAATCTGCCTAAAGCGGTTCTGTCAGCTTTCTTTCTGGGCACCCATTCTTTTCAGCTCGGTGAGTCTTTGAAACGGATTTTATAGAATTCTTGGCCGACTAGGCCAGAACCGTGGTGCTTGAAGGTCTCTGACCCTGGAGCCATCCTGTCTCATCATCCACAGTCCCAGATGACCCCGCTCGAGCCGAGTGGCTCTATCAATCGATCGGCGTGGCGCTGCCACGCTACACTCCCCCCAACTAGGTGTTAGAGCCCCCTCCGCAGTCCCGGCAATCCCAACGTGGGATTCAAGCCTGGGAGCTCTGACACCAACGTAACGGATTTGACAGAATCCTTGGCCGACTAGGCCGAAACCGTGGTACTTGAAGGTCTCTGACCCTGGAGCCATCCTGTCTCATCATCCACAGTCCCAGATGACCCCGCTCGAGCCGAGTGGCTCTATCAATCGATCGGCGTGGCGCTGCCACGCTACACTCCCCCCAACTAGGAGTTAGAGCCCCCTCCGCATTCTCGGCAATCCCAACGTGGGATTCAAGCCTGGGAGCTCTGACACCAATGTAACGGATTTGACAGAATCCTTGGCCGACTAGGCCGAAACCGTGGTACTTGAAGGTCTCTGACCCTCATGCCATCCCGTCTCATTGTCCACAGACCCAGGTGACCCCGCTCCAGCCACGTGGCTCCTTCGATCCGTCGGTGTGGCACTGCCAAGTTACGGTCTTACACTTCAACACACTCTCAAGGATGATTGCTTGATATACACAAAGTTTTTCTCTCACGACAAAGGTAGAAGTACAATTCTTTTTGTGAGACATGAGAGCGTTATCAATATCCAACATTGCAACAAGAACAACATGCACTAACCCAAAATTTGATGTCATGTTATTCTTGATACAAATGTGTGGCAGAAGGGCGTGGGGCCAAAATGTGGGAAATTGCACACCAGACAATACATGAAGTTTTGTTTTTGAACAGTGCTATAGATTCATAACGTTATTCAAAAACCTATAAAAAGATGAAACATTTTGCTTGAAAATCTACAAACCTCAACTTTTTGCGTGCCTCTTCCTTCTTGTTTTGACGTCCGCAAAGTAACCCAAACCTCGGGTAGAGCAATGAAACACCCCTCTTAAGGGGTTTGAAATACCTTTAGCTCACATTTGCACTACCACGTGTGGCTGGAGACTCCCTATTGTTTTGTGCATTATTGAAACAGGTTCAACTGGAATGTGGTAGTAGAACTAAGATTTTAGGGCATATCTTTTATATCCAATAAGGAGTAAGTTGAAGATGACAACTGAAAAAGTTTATCAATTGTAAAAACACATGCAAAACACATGATGTATGGATACACCACTCCACAAACGCAACATGTGTAAAATTTGCGGTGCCACTAGAAAATATGGGAAACCGCTCAAACACGTTACGACTAATAAAAAATGTGGGGTAGATCCCTACATTTACAAAGTTTCATCCATAAGCCAATTAAAAAAAATTGAACATCAATATGCTTTGTGAAAATTCTGTTTTGTATTCGATCACATGTTAAATTAGTCAAAAACTTCTACAATAGGACACAAGTGATTCTATCACCTAAAACATGTGTTGAACAAGGGCAGGACTAGGGGGAGGATGGGGGAGACAGGAGGAGATGGGTGGCGGGTGGAGTCAAGTGGCTCTTGACTCCTGTGAGGGGGAGAGCTGAGGGAGTTAGCCCTGGGGCCAAATGTCGCTCTTGGCTTATGAGGGGGAGTAGGCTCTCGAGAGCTCTGAGGGGGAGTGCTCTCAAGAGCTGTGAGAGGGGGGGTCAAGGTGGGGAGGGGCTTAGGTGCAAGACAAGATTGAGGCAAGCGAACTGAATAGTTTTCTACAAATAATGAACCTGAGGAGCGAGCGAGCCTGATCCCTATCGGATCGCGTGCCTCCTGCTCGCATGGTTCGCCACAAAGTGTAGCAAACCACACAGAGCGCGCGTAGGTTGCTTGGCAAAAGACCGAGCATAGCCCAGGAAACTGGAACAACGCGAGAGCGTAACAAAAATGCAAACATGGCCCAACAAGGCAGGTTCAAGAAAAACATGCAGGACTAATCTAGGCTTGCTAACTAAAGGAGTGAGAAGTTTAGCTACTTTAATACGATAGCGCAAGCAAAGGTAGGTAGTTCAAGAAAAATGCTTGAACACAACAACAATGGGGGCAACGACCAGAGAGAGACGGCCGAGAGAGAAAAGGTGCACGCCACCAGGACGGAGAGAAGGTGCACAACGGGGGCAGCAGCTACAGCCCAATGCGCGAGGCCCAGCAACGGCACCAAGACGCGCGCCACCAGAGGCACTCGCCTGGAAGCACCCCTAGAAGCACCCGCACAGGCGGACATCGCCATAAGCATCCCACCACAGGCGCTCCACTAGAAGCACTCCACCAGAAGCACCCCACCAGCAGCACCAATCCAGAAGCACCCATCTAGAAGCACCCCATCCATGCCTCTCTTGCCGACGGGTCCTTTTGACCCGTTGGCAAGAGTGGCATCCCAGAAGTACCCGGCAAGGAGAGGGACTCAAGGGTGAGTGTCAGAACCTGCACCCCAACACCCATAAGTTCACAACAATAGAGGCATGCACAAGACACAAGGGGGGCAGAGGAGAGAGACAGCACAAGAGAATGGATAGAGACGGGTGGCGGACACCACGCAAGCGACGAGGGGAATCGAGTGTGGAAGAATTTGTAAGGGACGGACACACAGAGGGAAGAAGTCTAAAGAGGGGAAGAAATAGAGACACAGCATACAAGCGGTCATCGAGCAGAGAACAAAGTGCTACACGCAAGGAGAGTGGAGGGAGAGAAGAGAAAAAGGAGGCCTCAGTCCAGCAGAGAAAGGGTGCAAAGACCGACAGCAGTGATGGTCAAAGCAAAGGCAGGTTGGTGGAGAGCCTTTGTGAGAAAGTTTGAGAGTTGCAACTCGGCATAGATGAACCAGAGAGAGACATCGCCCGCCACGACAACGTCGCGCACGTAATGGTGCTCAACATTAATGTGCTTGGTGTAATGATGAAGCACACCAGCGTTCCTAGAAATGGCCAAGTCACTCTCACTGTCCGTGTAGAGAGGCACAATCACGGTGGGAAGATGATGTTTGTCGAGAAAGCAACAAAGCCCCACTGTCTTGGCGTCTGCACCACCCAAAGCCATACACTCAGCCTCCTGAGTGCTGTGAGTCACATAGCCCTGCTTCCCGCTGCGCTAGGAGAGGGTAGCGGTGCCAAGGAGGAAGACAAAGCCACTATTGCTGCAGACATCTAAATCACAAGCATTGTCACTATCAATGTTGCCCTCCAGAAGAGGCACGCCGGACCCGGCCTTGAAGACAAGGTCGGCACGGGCAGACTTGAGGACGTAGCGTAGGACATATGCGGCCGCCTGGAGCCGAGCTATGCAAGGCTCGCGGGCATACTGGGCGAGGACATTTACCGCGCAGGCAATGTCCAGACGAGTGGTACTTGCCAAGTACGTGAGTGTGCCAATGATGGACTGAAATATGATGGAAGACTCTAGTGCACCCGACTCTGTTTTGTGGGCCACACAAAGTGCGACCTGGGTACCCTGTGGCATGGGCAAGGAGGCAACATGTAAGGGCCAAGCAAGATTGACAGCGGAAGCGAAACGGTCTTCAAGGGTCTGAACATAGCACTCCAGATGGACCATCAGACAGCCGGGGAGGCACTCAATCTGCATTCTCAAGAACATGGCTGCAAGGCCAAGATCCTTCATGCGGTACGTCAAGGAGAGGAGACCCTTACCCTCAAAGATCGCAGAAGAGAAAGGAGAGGTGATGAGGAGGTCATCTACATACAGTAGAATGAAGGCGGGCAAGAGAGTCATGCCACCGACGAAGAGTGAGGGGTCGGACTGAGTAGGACAGAAACCGCGACACAAGGATAGATGTGAGTTCCTCTTTCCATCAACAAGGAGACTGGCGGAGACCGTAGAGCGCGCTACGGAGGCGATAGAATCGTTTGGTACCATCGGAGAGGCCGGGAGGCTGGACCATCTATAGCACCTCATCAAGACGACCGTGGAGAAAAGCATCGTTCAAGTCCATGTGGTGAAGCTCCCATTGAAATTGAGCTACAACACAAATGACGACGCGACTCGTCGTAAAGCGGCTGATAGGGGCGTACGTGTTGGTAAAGTTGACGCCATGGACCTAGGAGTAGCCCTTGGCCGTGAGGCGGGCCTTTCACCGGTCGAGGGCAACTGGGGCAGTGAAATGTTTGTGCATGATCCACTTAGCCTTGATAGCCATGCAACCAGGAGGAAGGTCATCGAGTTGGAGCACACCATGCTCAGCTAGAGCAGCAAGCTCTGCAACACAGGCCGCATGCCACGCAACAGCGTTCGGGCGTGTGAGAGCATTGGCAAGGGTGAGGGGATCGGACTCATCAAGGGGAGATGGAGAGGGGGATGTGGACAAGACAGACGTGCGGCAAGGGCATGCGCAGCAGAAGACGGCGCGTAGACAAAGTGATGGTCAGTGGAAGCATCAAGCGCATGACAAAACTCGAGATGAAAGAAGTGGCAACTGTGAGCGTGACCTAGATGGAAGGTGTAAGGTGACAGAGGGCGAGGCGGAGGGAGCGTGATAGGGATGGAGGGCAGAGGCGAGGAGGGAAAATGGGGAGTAGAACCGAAGAGGGGGGAAGGGTGGAAGAGAGGGGTGGAGAGGGAGGTGAATGGGNAAACCGTGGTACTTGAAGGTCTCTGACCCTCATGCCATCCCGTCTCATTGTCCACAGACCCAGGTGACCCCGCTCCAGCCACGTGGCTCCTTCGATCCGTCGGCGTGGCACTGCCAAGTTACGGTCTTACACTTCAACACACTCTCAAGGATGATTGTTTGATATACACAAAGTTTTTCTCTCACAACAAAGGTAGAAGTACAATTCTTTTTGTGAGACATGAGAGCGTTATCAATATCCAACATTGCAACAAGAACAACATGCACTCACCCCAAATTTGATGTCATGTTATTCTTGATACAGATGCGTGGCAGAAGGGCGTGAGGCCAAAATGTGGGAAATTGCACACCAGACAATACATGAAGTTTTGTTTTTGAACAGTGCTATAGATTCATAACGTTATTCAAAAACCTATAAAAAGATGAAACATTTTGCTTGAAAATCTACAAACCTCAACTTTTTGCATGCCTCTTCCTTCTTGTTTTGACGTCCGCAAAGTAACCCAAACTTTGGGTAGAGCAATGAAACACCCCTCTTAAGGGGTTTGAAATACCTTTAGCTCACATTTGCACTACCACGTGTGGCTGGAGACTCCCTATTGTTTTGTGCATTATTGAAACAGGTTCAACTGGAATGTGGTAGTAGAACTAAGATTTTAGGGCATATCTTTTACATCCAATAAGGAGTAAGTTGAAGATGACAACTGAAAAATTTTATCAATTGTAAAAACACATGCAAAACACATGATGTATGGATACACCACTCCACAAACGCAACATGTGTAAATTTTGCGGTGCCACTAGAAAATATGGGAAACCGCTCAAACACGTTACGACTAATAAAAAATGTGGGGTAGATCCCTACATTTACAAAGTTTCATCCATAAGCCAATTAAAAAAATTGAACATCAATATGGTTTGTGAAAATTCTGTTTTGTATTCGATCACATGTTAAATTAGTCAAAAACTTCTACAATAGGACACAAGTGATTCTATCACCTAAAACATGTGTTGAACAAGGGCAGGACTAGGGGGAGGATGGGGGAGACAGGAGGAGATGGGTGGCGGGTGGAGTCAAGTGGCTCTTGACTCCTGTGAGGGGGAGAGCCGAGGGAGTTAGCCCTGGGGCCAAATGTCGCTCTTGGCTTATGAGGGGGAGTAGGCTCTCGAGGGCTCTGAGGGGGAGTGCTCTCAAAAGCTGTGAGAGGGGGGGTCAAGGTGGGGAGGGGCTTAGGTGCAAGACAAGATTGAGGCAAGCGAACTGAACAGTTTTCTACAAATAATGAACCTGAAGAGCGAGCGAGCCTGATCCCTATCGGATCACGTGCCTCCTGCTCGCATGGTTCGCCACAAAGTGTAGCAAACCACACAGAGCGCGCGTAGGTCGCTTGGCAAAAGACCAAGCGTAGCCCAGGAAAATGGAACAGCGCGAGAGCGTAACAAAAATGCAAACATGGCCCAACAAGGCAGGTTCAAGAAAATTATGCAGGACTAATCTAGGCTTGCTAACTAAAGGAGTGAGAAATTTAGCTAATTTAATACGATACCGCAAGCAAAGGTAGGTAGTTCAAGAAAAATGCTTGAACACAACAACAATGGGGGCAACGACCAGAGAGAGACGGCCAAGAGAGAAAAGGTGCACGCCACCAGGACGGAGAGAAGGTGCACAACGGGGGCAGCAGCTACAGCCCAATGCACGAGGCCCAGCAACGGCACCAAGACGCGCGCCACCAGAGGCACTCGCCTGGAAGCACCCCTAGAAGCACCCGCACAGGCGGACATCGCCATAAGCATCCCACCACAGGCGCTCCACTAGAAGCACTCCACCAGAAGCACCCCACCAGCAGCACCAATCCAGAAGCACCCGTCCAGAAGCACCCCATCCATGCGTCTCTTGCCGACGGGTCCTTTTGACCCGTCGGCAAGAGTGGCATCCCAGAAGTACCCGGCAAGGAGAGGGACTCAAGGGTGAGTGTCAGGGACCTGCACCCCAACACCCATAAGTTCACAACAATAGAGGCATGCACAAGACACAAGGGGGGCAGAGGAGAGAGACAGCACAAGAGAATGGATAGAGACAGGTGGCGGACACCACGCCAGCGACGAGGGGCATCGAGTGTGGAAGAATTTGTAAGGGACGGACACACAAAGGGAAGAAGTCTACAGAGGGGAAGAAATAGAGACACAGCATACAAGCGGTCATCGAGCAGAGAACAAAGTGCTACACGCAAGGAGAGTGGAGGGAGAGAAGAGAAAAAGGAGGCCTCAGTCTAGCGGAGAAAGGGTGCAAAGACCGACAGCAGTGATGGTCAAAGCAAAGGCAGGTTGGTGGAGAGCCTTTGTGAGAAAGTTTGAGAGTTGAAACTCGACATAGATGAACCGGAGAGAGACATCGCCCGCCACGACAACGTCGCGCACGTAATGGTGCTCAACATTAATGTGCTTGGTGTAACGATGAAGCACACCAGCGTTCCTAGAAATGGCCAAGTCGCTCTCACTGTCCGTGTAGAGAGGCACAATCACGGTGGGAAGATGATGTTTGTCGAGAAAGCAACAAAGCCCCACTGTCTTGGCGTCTGCACCACCCAAAGCCATACACTCAGCCTCCTGAGTGCTGTGAGTCACATAGCCCTGCTTCTCGCTGCGCTAGGAGAGGGTAGCGGTGCCAAGGAGGAAGACAAAGCCACTAATGCTGTGGACATCTAAATCACAAGCATTGTCACTATCAATGTTGCCCTCCAGAAGAGGCACGCCGGACCCGGCCTTGAAGACAAGGTCGGCACGGGCAGACTCGAGGACGTAGCGTAGGACATATGCGGCCGCCTGGAGGCGAGCTATGCAAGGCTCGCGGGCATACTGGGCGAGGACATTTACCGCGCAGGCAATGTCCAGACGAGTGGTACTTGCCAAGTACGTGAGTGTGCCAATGATGGACTGAAATGTGACAGAAGACTCTAGCGCACCCGACTCTGTTTTGTGGGCCACACAAAGTGCGACCTGGGTACCCTGTGGTATGGGCAAGGAGGCAACAGGTAAGGGCCAAGCAAGATTGACAGCGGAAGCAAAACGGTCTTCAAGGGTCTGAACATAGCACTCCAGATGGACCAACAGATAGCCGGGGAGGCACTCAATCTGCATTCTCAAGAACATGGCCGCAAGGCCAAGATCCTTCATGCGGTACGTCAAGGAGAGGAGACCCTTACCCTCCAAGATCGCAGAAGAGAAAGGAGAGGTGATGAGGAGGTCATCTACATACACTAGAATGAAGGCGGGCAAGAGAGTCATGCCACCGACGAAGAGTGAGGGGTCGGACTGAGTAGGACAGAAACCGCGACACAAGGATAGATGTGAGTTCCTCTTTCCAACAGCAAGGAGACTGGCGGAGACCGTAGAGTGCGCTACGGAGGCGATAGAATCGTTTGGTACCATCGGAGAAGCCGGGAGGCTGGACCATCTATAGCACCTCATCAAGACGACCGTGGAGAAAAGCATCGTTCAAGTCCATGTGGTGAAGCTCCCATTGAAATTGAGCTACAACACAAATGACGACGCGACTCGTCGTAAAGCGGCTGATAGGGGCGTAGGTGTTGGTAAAGTTGACGCCATGGACCTAGGAGTAGCCCTTGGCCGTGAGGCGGGCCTTTCACCTGTCGAGGGCAACTGGGGCAGTGAAATGTTTGTGCATGACCAACTTAGCCTTGATAGCCATGCAACCGGGAGGAAGGTCATCGAGTTGGAGCACACCATGCTCAGCTAGAGCAGCAAGCTCTGCAACACAGGCCGCATGCCACGCAACAGCGTTTGGGCGTGTAAGAGCATTGGCAAGGGTGAGGGGATCGGACTCATCAAGGGGAGATAGAGAGGGGGATGTGGACAGGACAGACGTGCGGCAAGGGCACGCGCAGCAGAAGACGACGCGCAAACAAAGTGATGGTCAGTGGAAGCATCAAGCGCATGACAAAACTCGAGATGAAAGAAGTGGCAACTGTGAGCGTGACCTAGATGGAAGGTGTAAGGTGACAGAGGGCGAGGCGGAGGGAGCGTGATAGGGATGGAGGGCAGAGGCGAGGAGGGAAAATGGGGAGTAGAGACCGAAGAGGGGGGAAGGGTGGAAGGGAGGGGTGGAGAGGGAGGTGAATGGGAGGCAGACAAGGAGGCGAGAGGATGAGTAGGGAAGACAACTTTGGGAGAAGTGAAGGATGACACGACAACAAGAGGAAGCGGAAAAGGGAGGGGAGAGGAGGCGGAAGGAGAGGGGACAGGGGATGGGAAAGGGGGACGAGGCACAGAGGAGACCAGGGAGGGAGAGGGAGGGGATGACGCAGGGACCAGAGATGCCGAGGAGTAAATNACGCGACTCGTCGTAAAGCGGCTGATAGGGGCGTACGTGTTGGTAAAGTTGACGCCATGGACCTAGGAGTAGCCCTTGGCCGTGAGGCGGGCCTTTCACCGGTCGAGGGCAACTGGGGCAGTGAAATGTTTGTGCATGATCCACTTAGCCTTGATAGCCATGCAACCAGGAGGAAGGTCATCGAGTTGGAGCACACCATGCTCAGCTAGAGCAGCAAGCTCTGCAACACAGGCCGCATGCCACGCAACAGCGTTCGGGCGTGTGAGAGCATTGGCAAGGGTGAGGGGATCGGACTCATCAAGGGGAGATGGAGAGGGGGATGTGGACAAGACAGACGTGCGGCAAGGGCATGCGCAGCAGAAGACGGCGCGTAGACAAAGTGATGGTCAGTGGAAGCATCAAGCGCATGACAAAACTCGAGATGAAAGAAGTGGCAACTGTGAGCGTGACCTAGATGGAAGGTGTAAGGTGACAGAGGGCGAGGCGGAGGGAGCGTGATAGGGATGGAGGGCAGAGGCGAGGAGGGAAAATGGGGAGTAGAACCGAAGAGGGGGGAAGGGTGGAAGAGAGGGGTGGAGAGGGAGGTGAATGGGAGGCAGACAAGGAGGCGAGAGGATGAGTAGGGAAGACAACTTTGGGAGAAGTGAAGGATGACACGACAACAAGAGGAAGCGGAAAAGGGAGGGGAGAGGAGGCGGAAGGAGAGGGGACAGGGGATGGGAAAGGGGGACGAGGCACAGAGGAGACCAGGGAGGGAGAGGGAGGGGATGACGCAGGGACCAGAGATGCCGAGGAGTAAATGAGAGGAACGATCATAATTAAACATGGGGTAGGGACCGAGGAAGGAGGCAGAGGAACGGTGGAGAGAGGGACAGAGGCACTGGTAAGAGCGCGAGCAGTGCGAGAGCGGGTGCGGGAAGAGACATGTGAGGGGGGAGGAGGAGTTTCAAAGACAAAATGAGGAAGTAGATATATAGGGATAGGAGGAGCAGGAAGAAGCCCGTGAGGGAAGGGGAGGGGGAGGAGGAGGGATGGAAGGAAGAGCCCATGCAGCATGTGTGCGCATCCACAAGTGGGGGCGCGAGGGGACACTGAGAAGGAAATCTGGGTTGGGGAAGAGTCGGAGAGAAGATGGACTAGGGAGGGGAGCGTGCAGCAAAGGAAGCCAAGAGGGAGAAGGAGGAAGGGGGGGAAGGGTCTTGCGAGAGAGGTCATTGACAAGAGGAGGAAGGGGCGAGGGGTGGGAAGAGGAGGCAGTAGGGGGTGTGGACGGAGGAGAACGTGTCATCATGACGAGGACGGGATCTCCCACGAGATCGAAAGGGGAGGACACGTTTGGAAGGGTGTCCTTCAGGACATCCTCAATATAGAGGAGAATAGGATCCGCAAAGGGAGTGGGGGAAGGCGCACGAGGGGAGCCTACAGCCAGGGCTACGGTCATAGTAGGGGGGATCAGAAGAGGGGAGGGGGGGAAGCTGGGGGNAGAGACACGGGATGGCATGGGAGACGGCACGAGGGGGGGAGGGAAGAGACAAACAGCGGACCGCCACGGCGGTGAGTGGGGGGTAAGGGAGGTGGGGGAGGGGGTGGAGGTGTAGGGGAGAATCCGGGTAGAGAAGGGGCAGGCAGAATGGGAGGTGAGGTAAAGGGCAAAGGACCAGAGGGGAGAGGAGGGGAGACAAACGTGTGAGAGAACAAGAGGGAGAGAGATAGAGAGAGGGCAAGAGGGGGGGAGAGGGAAGTGAGACAGAGAGAGTGGGGAAAGATATGGAGAGAAAGAGGGGAGAGAGAGTGAGAGACAGAGAGGGAGGGGGACAATAGAGAGAGAGAAAGAGAGAGTTTTAAAAGAAAGAGAGAGAGGAGAGAGAGAGAGAGAGACCACTCATACACGACCTAGAGAGCTAGAAAATTCTCTCATGGCACCCTCCTAGTGGTCAAATAACCCACAAACCCATGGCGAATTTCCATGTGTCCATGGCTACCACACAAGAATCTCACCTCACCTAAAATGTAAGGAGAGGTACCTTTTTCTTAGTCAGCACACTGTGACAAGGCAATCCAAGAATGTAGGACCTTTTTCAATATTTTTCCCATCAGGTTCTGACCCTGGAACTCTTGCCTTCTTTTCTCAGGCTAAGGCATGGGGTCGATGCCCATGATCACCTAGACACCGGCGGTGGATGACTACAGAAGTTGCGAAGATTCATATATTCTAATCGAACGGTTGGATCGGCCTGAAACTTGGACCGCAGATATCTTTCCACCTGATGTTTCCAATGGTGAAGTCAAATTGTCAATCGGAGTAGACATCTAGGAGTTTCCTGGAACTTGCTTTTGTGGACGTGAAACTGAGTTGGATGGCCCATTTCCTAATAATGATGTGCAAACAAAATTGGTTCGATCAGTATCTATAGTTTGGGAAACGAAAAAGGAGTACGTGTTGGTCATGGCCACATCATTCTAGCCTACGGAAAAGGCAGTGGACACGTCAACATTCACCTCCAAGGAAAAACAACAACATGTACACTCAAAGATGTGCTTTACATTCCTGACTCGGCCGCAAACCTACTCTCTGTCACTCAGCTCAAAAACAGGGGCTATCATTTTCTATTTAACATATACAAGAGCTGCAAATTCATGGACAACAATCGTCACATGGAAGCCTTGGCATCCCGTGAAAGAAATGTAACCCTACTCAACAGAACTCGTGCAAAACACAACATTTCAGAAGCAACTGAAATGGCTTTCATGGTTGGCAACAACAACTATGCTGGAACAGCCACGACTCCTCCAAACTTTGCACAAGTTCAAGATCCTAAATTGTGGCACAAAAGACTTGTCAACGTGAACCACGCTATGCTGCAACACATGGCAAAGAAAGAGTTAGTGCAAAATCTTCTCTCTCTCTCTCTCTCTCTCTCTCTCTCTATCTCTCTCTCTCTCTCTCTCTCTCTCTCTCTCTCCCTCTCTCTCTCTCTCTCTCTCTCTCTCTCTCTATTGGGGTCATCACCCCCTGAAAAAACTCTTTGACAACTGTTTAACAAGAAATCACAAGCAAGCATCATTTACATGATATGACAGANGGCACAAAAGACTTGTCAACGTGAACCACACTATGCTGCAACACATGGCAAAGAAAGAGTTAGTGCAGAATCTTCTCTCTCTCTCTCTCTCTCTCTCTCTCTCCCTCTCTCTCTCTCTCTCTCTCTCTCTCTCTATTGGGGTCATCACCCCCTGAAAAAACTCTCTGACAATTGTTTAACAAGAAATCACAAGCAAGCATCATTTACATGATATGACAGATCCAGTTCATTCGTGGGGCTTGAGTTCTCTACCGTGGATCTCAGCTATGTGAAGGAAGCCTCTCTGAGCAACAAGCACTTTTTTTTGGTGCTGCTGGACGACTACACCCACATGGTTTGAGTAAATGTGTTGCGACTCAAATCAGAGGTTCCAAACATCCTCAAGGCCTGGATGCAGCTGGTTGAAAAGGAGAAAAACCTGTCTGTCAAGAATACTTGCAACAACAATGGCACAAAGCAGTTTAACTCCACTTTGTCTGCCTTCTATGTAGCAAAAGGTATCCAGCACAAACAAAATATTCCCTACACTCTGCAACAAAATGAACGAACTGAGCGGATGAAAAGAACTCTACTCACATAGACACGTACCATGCTACACACTGCTCAACTAACCTCCGTGTTTTTTGTAGAAGCACTGTCAACTGCAGCGTACATTGCCAACATGATTTCCACTGCCAAGCTATCGGCTGGAACTGCTACGTCCTATGAAGCCTAGCATGGACATAGGCCATACGTGGGACATCTCAAGATATTTCATTGGACAGCCCATGTATGGATCCATCCTGGTGACCAAACCAAGCTTGAACCACGTTCCAAGAGCTATAATCTGCTGGGTTATGAAGACCATTTCGATATCTACTCCAGGATCCAGAAACACACACTGTGGCTCGCAGTCACTCACTCATCTTTGATGAGAGCTTTATCAATCTAAGAAAAATTATAAGCTCCTCCAATTGTCATAACTCTCATTCCTGTTGACCCTGTTGTGGAACCCATTACATACACTTTGCATCAATTTTCATATGATCATCATGAAGTTCTACCACCCATCACACCCACACCAACAATAGTGTCAGCACCTTAAACACCAAGGGCAGTGGTAGCACCACCACAAGATTCAAAATTCTTGAAGGCCATTAAAGCTCCTACAAAACCCCCTGTCCTCTGCCGCTCCACTCACAATAGTAAGATAGGTACCCACCTTCAGGTGAGCTTCCTTACAACTGTGGACAACCTGGAAGCATACCTCCTTGACGACTATGCACTTTTCACACTAGCAGTGGATCTTGTAAGTTACAAGGACACCATGCGTTGCCCGAATGCTGAGGAGTGGTAGCAAGCTACTCAAGAGGAGTTTCAGCAGCTTCAAAAATAGAAAACCTAGACATTGGTACCTTGCCCAGCGAATGAGCCCATTTTCACCTCCAAGTGGGTCTCATATTTCAAAATTGACAGTGCTAGAGTACCGAATTGCTACAAAGCATGGTTGGTAGCATGCAGCTCTGGCCAAATCCTAGGCATCAACTACAGCAACACCTTTCCTCCAATAGAAAAACACTCCTCCATTTGCGTTTTCCTCTCTCTTGCTGTTGCCAATCATTAGCATATTCATCTGATGGATGTCAAAAGTGCATTCCTCAATGGCGACCTTGAGGAAGTCATCTACATGCAACAACCCAAAGGTTTCATCAATGAATCTCCTCCCAACATGATCTACAAGCTCAATTGCTCTCTCTATGGCCTCAGTCAAGCGCCTCGCCAAATGAATCTGAAGATTCATCAGTTCTTCATCTCTAAAGCGCTTGCCTGCCTTCACTCTGATCACTCCATCTACTACCGTTCCAGATCTCAAGCTCTCTAAGTGATTCTCTACATTAATGACCTCATTCTCTTTGGTGCTGACCTCACTGTCATCTCCTCCTTCAAAAAATCTCTCTCTGAGAATTTTGAAATGTCTGACATGAGACCTCTACGGTGTTTCCTGGGTATGGAGATTCATCATGACATGGGCCTTAATGAGGTTTCCCTTACTCAGGGAACATATGCTCACTGGGTGGCGGACAAGTTTGGTCTTGGATCCGCGTTGCTGATTTCTACTCCACTTGCCACTCAACACGGTCTCACGTAACTGTCCACTACCACTAATCTCACTGGACCTGTGGATGCCACAATCTACCCGAGCATTGTGGCCTCTGTGATGTACGTCTCTATTGCAACTCGCCCTGATCTCTCCTACGCTGTGGGCCTTCTCAGCCAGGGCTGCCATGCTCCAACCACAGCGCATGTTGCAGCCAAATGGAGCATTTGCTATCTTCGCAACACCACTGCCTTTACCATCTGGTACACTTTTTGTGGCACCAGCATTCTCAATGGCTACAATGACGCAGATCTGTCCGGTGATCACACGAACAAAAAATCCACCAGTAGCTATGTCTTTACACTAAATGGAGGCCCT
The DNA here is from genome assembly GCA_023375785.1 of Penium margaritaceum. NCBI lineage: Eukaryota > Viridiplantae > Streptophyta > Zygnematophyceae > Desmidiales > Peniaceae > Penium > Penium margaritaceum. Next base: position 38,239 of record SZWC01006106.1, on the reverse strand, counting down.
CTCAGTTGGCAATCCAGAAATCAACCAGTAGTTGCTATCTCTTCCACAAAAGTAGAGTACATTGCTGAAAGTGAAAGCACGTGTGAGGCCGTCTGGCTTTGCATGATTCTTGCTGAGCTTGGCCACCCTCAACTGGATGTCACTGTGACAATAAAGGAGACATTGCACTTTCTGAAGACCTTGTCCTTCACACACACACACATCGCACCAAGCATGTTTGCCATCACTATCATTACGTACGGGATGTAGTTTCTGAAGGAGAGGTGCGCATGGCGTACATTCCCACTAACATCCAGATTGCTGACATCTTCACCAAAGCTCTCTTAGCTCAGCATCATGCCACCATTTGCGCATCTCTTGGTCTTGACTCTGCCCTGCCTTAGCTGTTGTGTCTTTTCTTTTATCCGCTGTCAGCCTCCCTTACACCCCCATATGATGCGTTGGGTCAAGTGGTTCTCCGCGGGTCCCTCTCTCCTCTTGCTTCCACTGCCAATGATGTCCCATTGTCCATGCACCCCATATGAGGCGTTGGCATGGATACGAGGCCTCCCTTTTCAGCACGACTTTGTTTAAGGTCTCCTGAGTCCCCAATTATGAGGCGTTGGACTAGGTGGCTCTCCACAATGTCATCAAACTTTTTTTCGTTGCTTTTGCTTGCTTTTGCTGCCTACTTTGCTTGCTAAGGTGTCTTGCATCGCTCGCAACTCCATGCGCATCGCCCTTCCATTGTGCTTTACTCCTACTGCACCTTGGTCCTTGCTTCTTGCCAAACTCCTTGATCATGGCTTGATCGACATGAGGGGGGCTGGCACGCAGACCACCATCTTACCAGAAGATTTCGCATTCCATCTGCCTGCTCCGTATTTCTTCCATAAACAACACAACCAAAACAAAAAAAACAAACCGAGCCTTCTCGGGCGGCATGAAGTTTTGTGCACTAACAGGGGGGCTCCGAGGGATTTGTTAAATCCTTTGATGCCGAGGCCTTGCCCTACGGAAATTCTGGAGCATGCTCAAAGACCGCCCTGCACGGAGAGTCAGGTGGCCAGTCTACGCTTGCCGGCCCCGCATGGTTAGCCTCCCAGCCAACCGTTGGGGGATTCTGGTTCCATCTTCCATTTCTCCATTTTGTCTCGTCTTTCCATGCACTTTTCTGTGTCTTGGCCCTGTCGTCTGCTCTCCACCTTCTCTTCTTTCTCGGCTAGGCTCATACAAAGGGGGGGGCATCCTGTCCTATTCGTGCTTCTCGGTGCCTCTTCCTCAGCTTCTCTCATCATCCCTCATCCAGTGGACCTTTTTCCTTCTTCTATCTCTCTCTCTCTCTCTCTCTCTCTTCTAGAGATTGGACCACAAAGGGAGAATATTGGAAAATCTCTCTCCCTCTCTCTCCCTCTCTCTCTCTCTCATTTCTCATCGGATCACAAACCTGACCACACCAGCGGAAACCTATTGTCATAATATCTTTATCCTCAAAGTTTCAGCTTCATCTAATGGTTGGATTTTGTGCAAGGGGCGAAAGGAGAAAAGTGACATAGTTTATGTCACAAGTGACCAAAAGAGAAGAAGTACTCCGGGCTAAGGGACATGACACAATAAAAAGAATGGCTCTGGATGTAAAGACCAAGAGTGCAAGCACTGGCTCCTCTTGGTTTCCCATGCTGACGTGGCAGTTGCGGAGCAATGGGATTGGAAGACAAGGATCGCGAGATCGAGCAAGTTGTACAAAGTAGCAGATTGACGGAAAGCAAACACGGGGAGACAACAAGCTGAGTACAATCATTGATCAATCGAGAGTGCGTGGATGAGTACCAGGGGCGCTGGGCGTCCGCCAACCTAGGTGGCTCAAGACTAGCGTTTGGTACGGCCGTGACTGCCAAAGATCAGACACCAGAGTACCAAACAGTATGATGCTTGATGAGGCAGCTCGTTGTTTTGTTCTTCCTAGCTCCAGACCAGCATAAACAATTAACAACGTCATTTGTGTTTTTCCTCTTTGATAGTCAATTATTTTGGGCATACAACCTATTGTTGGAATTGGCAAGGGACGAGTCCTGTAGTGGTGCACAATGTGTAACCTCTTGATACTTGAGTAGTGTGTAAAATTGGACACAAGTGTTACTGCCGTGTGTGACTGTTTCATTGAGTGTGTATTGAAGGGAGTATATGAGTCTAATAGCACTTCAAAGGTCCTGGAAAGAACTCTTATTTTCATAATCAAAAACAAAGGAAGAATTGGTTGGTCCTAACCCCAGGAGGAAGCTCCGTGTGTGAAAGTAACCAGGTGCTAAGGACACACATCAAGGAAGTAATTTGTATGAATGTCTCAGTGTGGAACCGTGATTATGAGGGTGATATCTTGTCCTAGTCACAATACTAGGAGTGGATGGCAAGTGAGATAGTTTTGGCCTTGGTTTGTAGCCCGTTACCTCAAGCCAGATGACATTTAGCACCATTTAGTTGATCCTATTGGATTGGGAGGAGAGAGATGAGCTTGGAACAACGAGCATGTGGGACTGAAAGGGTATCCTTTGTGCTAAATAATGGTTGTTGAATCATTCAAAATGATGGAGTACATGTAAAGTTAGAGCTTGGGCAAGTCAGCCCTCTTATAAGACACACCACTTAGCCATGGAGGCCAAGGCTGGTTCTCCCACTGTCATAGAAGAGTAAGGGTCAGAAGGGACTTAGCCATGAAGGGTATTTGCTCCCACTACCTCGTTAGCTTCTGGTTCTACTACCTCTTCCCACACAATGTTGGTGCCGATGACATTGCTCTCGTTGAAGACGACATCCCTAGAGATGATGATATGGCATGTATCCCTTTCACAAAGGCGATTTGCCTTGCTTGCCACGTCATAGCCAATCATCAACATCTATGCACTCTTTGCGTCCCAATTCTACCACTTCTCCTTGGATACGTGCATGTGAGCCAAGCTGCCAAATGCATGAAGATGGCCCACGCTTGGCTTCTTGCCGAACCAAGCCTCGTACGGTGCCATCTCGTCTAGTGCCTTAGCTTGACTGCAGTTCTTGATGTATACCGCACTGCTCACTCCTTTGGTAAAAAAATTGTAGATGAGACGAGTCGCGTTTAGCATGGAGCACGCCAGCTCAACGATGGTGCAATTAGCACGTTCTTCTACACTGTTCTATTGTAAGAGTATGGCACGATACGTTGTGCCTTGATCGCAACTGCTATAAGGTAGTCCTAGAACTCTTTCCTCAGGTGCTATCCACCGCAGTCGCTACGCATCGCCTTGATTTTCTTGCCTATCAGGTTCTCCACCATTGCCTTGAATTCCTTAAAACTGTCAAAAAATTGGTCATTGGAAGAAAGGAAGTATATAGCAGTGTTATAGCTAAAATCATCAATGTGTTGAAAATTAGGATCTCCAGATACCTTTGTATTGCATCACAAAACTTTCAATAACTCTTGGTGACTTGAAGTACATGCCTCAAGGCGTTACCATGCACAGCCTGCACACTTGAGATCTGCTCAGTTCCTTGTACCAAGTTTGAGTTACAAAACGATTGTCAATAGTCTCAATCAGGCATTCAACTGGACGACTCGTCTCTTGCCAATTCCAATGATATACTACATCAGTGAAATGATGATGTATGGATGAAGCAATCTACAAATGAAACTACTACCTGTTCATGCTAGTCTATCCAGCAAAAAATACAAAGTTGCTAGGTGCTCATCGATCCTCTGATTGTCCGGTACTCCGGTGACTGATTTTTGGTAGTCACGGCCGTACTAGACGCCGGTCTTGAGCACACCAAGGTTGGCAGATGCCCAGCGCCCTTGGTGCTTGTCGATGCAAGAGGAACCGATGCTCGCACTCTTGGTCACTTGAAGGTTGTGATCAGCCCGATGTGTCTGGTTGCGATCATCCATCGTCCAATCGCCTATTACAAAAATCTTCAGCCTCATTGATGCAAATTGAGCTATTGCTTGCACTCTCGGTCCACCATCCTCCACCGTCCGATCTCCTTTTAAAATGATCTTTAGCCTTGTTGACGCGAGAGGAGTTGTTGCTCACACTCTCGGTCCTTGATCCTCCACCATCAAACATCCCTTTGAAAAGATCTTCCCCTCCGATCCTTGGTCCACCGCCGTAGTTCTTGTTTTTCCCAAGCCTAGCAGTTAGACATAAACTATGCTACTTGTGTTTGCCAGTTGTGGCAGAAAGTATGCCCCTTTCTTCTTTTGGCCTTGGCTTCCAATCCACACGTTGGATTGAGCTGAAGTTTGGAGCATAGTGTATTGATGACCAGATCATTTAATAGGTGCCATTGGATTTTGCATCGGAGCAACAAGGAAGGAGATATGAAGATTTTAACATTCCCCCCTTGTGCCACAATCTGCGGAAGAGATTTGCACACAACGAGAAATGCCTTGCCACAAATATGGAACAATGTGAGATAGCGAGGCACGGGTTTGAATGTCCCAAAGAATTCCCCCCATGTAAGCCACGTCGAGCCAAAAAATGAGAGATGTAGAAAAGTGAAAAAAGGAGAGCATGGCTGGTAAAGTTGGTAAAAGGGTGGTACCAAGGGACTGATTGGACCCACTGGGGCCAGAGCCTGGGCCATGCCCTACCACAGTGATATGGTGCCAATGTTACCTCCTTCCTCAAACTGTCCGAAGGAGGTTTGATGTTCCCCGCGTCCGGCCCACGCAAGTGAGCTGGCATCAGCAGCCCACCATAGAGGAAATGCATACCTAACACTAGAAGCATGCTTATGTCCCTCAAAGAAATGGGAATGTGGTAATCGTTGGCACAGCCATCCACCAGCCTGAAAAGACAGGGATGTAGCAAGCCCTCCCCTTGAGAAAGAGGACAATAGGTCCATGGACAAGTTTTGAAAACGTTTGGACAGGGCAAGAGAGGACAAGCGAGCGAGCGATCAACGAGTCAAGAAGTCAGCCTGAATTTTTTACAAGACAAGGATGGAGCCACGAGCGGGGAACCGCAAGGTCAAGAGGCGATGCACAAGCAAAAGCACAAACAAAAGAGCAATTGCAGGCAAAAGGAAGCGGGGAGAGAGCGACAACACCTCAAACAGCCATCCGATCCAAGCCCTCATGTTATGGGATCCGGGAGGCCATGCAAGGAGCAGGAGATACAGGTGAGAGAAGGGCTTGGCGGCCATGCCTACCACAGTTTTGTGCCAGCGCCTTATGTGGAGGGCACGGAAATGGAGCGGTACGGCAGCACTTCCAAGAGCCACCTCCATCTATCCTAATGCCTCATGTTGAGGGGACAGAAGGAGATGACTGAGAGATAGGCTAGATGCCGGGGAGCAAAGAGGCCAAGGCAAGAGCAGAGAAGAGTATGACGCTTAGACTCTAGTGCCTTGGTGAGGATGTTGGCGGTCTGGTCAATAGTGGGGACATAGTGAAGCAAAACCTCACCATCAGTAATGGCGTCGCGGATTAAGTGGAACTGGCGTTTGACATGCTTTGTGCGGTCATGAAGAAAAGGGTCTTTAAAGAGAGCAATGGCACCTTTGTTATCGCACTACAGAATGGTTGGTTCTAGTTGCTCAAAGCCTAGTTTAGCAAGGATCATGCGAAGCCACGCGGCTTCACGCATTGCTTCACTTTCTGCAATACATTCGGCCTCTGTAGAAGAGAGGGCCGCAATGGCTTGTTTCTTGGAGCGCCAACTGACGAGACCACCACTAAGAAGGAAGACGTACGCGGAGGTGGATTTGCTGGTGGAGCGGTCCCCAGAGATCGGCGTCACTGTACCCAATGAGATTTTTTATCTGCTACCTTGATAACGAATCTGAAGCACTGTAATGCTGCAGAGGCAGTGGATGGACCGCTTGGCGGCAAAAGGATGAGCTTATGAGGGAGTTTGATAGCCTTGACAAAGGATTCCAATAGCGGAAGAGAGGTCAGGTTGCGTAACGATGGAGGCATACATGAGGTAGCAAACCATGCCCGGGTAGAGTTTGGTGTCCCAGAGAGAGGCTATGGTGTTGGTTGTAACAGGTTTGGTCAGGCCGTGTTGAGCAGCCAAGGGAGTGTCCATGGGGGATGCGAGTCCGAGGCCAAACTTCTCGGTGACACAACTGTTTGTTGTGTTTGTGAACATGATTTCTGCGTGTTGGCCGGCTTGTTGGTGTTGAGAGCCACATGTACTTGAATGCATTGGTTTGTTCTCGCCTATACCTGCATGAAAAAGCTCATGGTGTGTCATATCTTGTCATCCACATCCACTAATTTTAGTTTGTCTTTAAGAAAGATGTGTATGTGGAAAAGTTGATGAACAAGAAGAACGTGGATATACATGGTAGACAATATCTAAGGGCAACGGAGGACAACCCCATTCTTGAATCACAATAAGAGTGTGTTTTTGTATGCATTTCTGTTTTTCAATCTATGTTTTTGTTTTGTGTGTGTGCGTGTGTGCATGCATACAAGCATGTGTGCATGAATGTGCGTTTGCGTACTTTCATGCATGCATGCGTGAGTAGTTAGGTACATGCTTGTGAGGTCGCGTGCATGGGCGGATGCATGTGGACGTGTGTACGTGTGTGATTGGGTACATGCATGCATGTGTGCGTGCACATATGGGTGTGCTTATGAGCATGTGTTTGTGTGTGTGTGTGTGTGTGTGTGTGTGTGTGTGTATGTGTGTGTGTGTGTGTGCGTGTGTGTTTATGTGTATGAATTTGCATTTGTGCACGAGCATGTGTGTATTCATGTATACATTTCTATATGTGTGTGCCTATGTCTATGTGTGTGTGTTTTTTTTCTTTGTGTTTGTGTGTGTTTCTGTGTGTGTGTGTGTCTGTGTGTGTGTGTGTTTGTGTGGGGGGGGGGCATATGCATGTGCCTATGTGTGTGCATGTGTGTGTGAGGGCATGTGGCATGCATGTAGGCAAGTGGGCAGGCGTGCATGCCCGCATGCAAAAATACATTTGTGCATGTGTGTGCAGGAGTGCAGCTGTTTTTTTGTGAATGTGTGCATTTGTGCATGTGTGCATGATTACGTGAGTAATTGTGTGCGTGTGTGTATATGTGCAATGGAGTGTGAGTGCTCATAGTGGCGCACACATGTGGATGTTTGTGCGGGCGTGCATGTGTATAATTCTGTGTGGTTGTGTGTGTTTGTACGTGTGTTCTTGTGTGTGTGGATGTTTTTGTGTGTGTGTGTGTGTGTGTGTGTGTGTGTGTGTTTTTTTTTCTTTGTGTTTGTGTGTGTTTCTCTCTGTGTGTGTGTGTGTGGGGGGGGGGGCATATGCATGTGCCTATGTGTGTGCATGTGTGTGTGAGGGCATGTGGCATGCATGTAGGCAAGTGGGCAGGCGTGCATGCCCGCATGCAAAAATACATTTGTGCATGTGTGTGCAGGAGTGCAGCTGTTTTTTTGTGAATGTGTGCATTTGTGCATGTGTGCATGATTACGTGAGTAATTGTGTGCGTGTGTGTATATGTGCAATGGAGTGTGAGTGCTCATAGTGGCGCACACATGTGGATGTTTGTGCGGGCATGCATGTGTATAATTCTGTGTGGTTGTGTGTGTTTGTACGTGTGTTCTTGTGTGTGTGGGTGTTTTTGTGTGTGTGTGTGTGTGTGTGTGTGTGTGTGTGTGTGTGTTTGTGTGTGTGTGTATGTGTGGCCATAATGCGCCTGGCGCCATTATTTTATGGAATTGGATGGGCAATGTGTGCATGTGGTAAGAGGAAAACTAGTGTACTGACCTTTGCTAAGCCAACTTGCAAATGTAGAGACCCAATCTGATGGCCATCATCTTTTGTTACTACATTGATGAACCACCTCGAAAAACCCTCCAAATTCCTATCTTGTCCGGTGGAGGGCATTTTGAACCATTGATATAGTATTTTTATTTTCCATCTTAGAGGGTTTTCAATGTTCGGACCACTTTTTAGAAGTGTTGATAGAATTATTGCATGTTATACCTGCCTTTTGTTAGTTTGTGGCTGACTTTTTTATGAAGCTATGATTTCATGAAGAAGCACTTCCATCCCTTTTCTAAAGCTTGCACTCAAAATGCGACACCTTAGGTATTGCTTGCCTTGAGCACCGAAGTCCCCAAACATGCATGAGTCTTGTTTCCACATTTGTTTATACTTGTTGAGGTGTTCCAACACGTCATCAGAGTCTACTTAATGCTAGTATTAACACACTCAAGTGTTCTAGTTTCCTTAACCGTCTTTTTCTTTATAACTTCTAACCCCTATCTACGATGTGCTTGGCATAATTCTTCTTCTGAACCTGAATGCCTGGGACCTTAAGTATTCCTCATTCTTCTTTCCGCATGTCTGGGACTTTTCATCAAAGTACACTGATTGCTCATCATGACATATAAAGGTGAACCATCTTTGTTAAGTGTGATCTGCTCCGCAGCTTTTATGAGTTCACTAGCTACGTACCAAGGCGTAGCTACAAGTCTGAGAAAGAAAATACGTAGATTTGTCATTGCAACGTACTCTGGGCTAGAAGGTATAATTATGCCCAAATCTCCAAGCTCGTATCGCTGACGAGTCACTGACGACGTCAACAAGCTTGCCGTACACCGCCAAGCCTGATCGTGCCAGTTGCTGAGTGCAGCAGCGGCAACGCAGCAGCTGCTGCTGCCAACCGAACCCGATCCAGAAGCGGGAGCAGCAGCGGCAGCACACCAGGCGACAGAATGGCGGCCGTGCTCCGCTTTCAATCTCATTCCTTCGAAGCTGCTGCTGCCGCCGTAGGTGCTGCCTCATGTCCAACTGGGAGCAACTTTGGCGCCGTCAGGTCGTCGTTGACGCCAAATCGCAGAGATCTGCGCCCTCGGCAATCAGACGGCACCATTGCCGTCCGATCGTCGTCGGCGAATCGCCGTCGCAGCTGCTCTCCTGCTGCTGACTTCTGTGGCAGGCTGCAGTTGCCGTCGCAGCAGCAGTCGACCACGGTAGAGCAGCAGAGGCGTCAGAGTGAGAGAGTGAAGAGCAGGAACATCAGGCATCACAGGACTTCCAGCATCAGAGCAAGTACGCCCCTATCCCCCCCCAACCCCCCCCTCCCCCCCGACCTGAAGGGCTCCCCCAAGGCAACAGCAGAGACAGAGGTAATGGCAGTAGCACAGGCGATGCAGCAACAGTGGCAGGCAGCTGGATAAACACATTTGACATCTTTTGTGCCAGCCTGACTGTCTGTCTGTCCATACCTCCCTCTGTTTCTGGTCCCCATGTTTCTCCATTCCTCCGTCCCTCCACCTGTCAGTCCTTCAGTGCACCCGTTCTTCTGTCCCTCCGTCCTTCCTTCCTTCTGAATCCCTGTCTCTTCATCCCTGAGTCCCCCCGTCCGCCTGCCTGTCTCTCCGTACTTATGTCCCTCCGTGCCTCCATTCCTTCGTCTCTCCATTTCTCTGTCCCTCAGTACACCTTTTCCTGCGTCCCTCCGTCCTTCCTTCTGAATCTGTGTCCCTCCGTCCTTCCTTCTGAATCTGCTTCCCTCTGTCCGCCTGTGTGTCTGTCTTTACAACCGTCCTTCCTCCACTGTCCATTAGTCCGTCCAGCCGTCCGTCCAGCCGTCCGTCCGTCCATTGTCCGTCTGGCCCTCCATCCATCAGCCTACTTTCCTCTGTCCCTCCATCCGTCCATCCCTCCCTCTGTCCGTTTGTATGAACGTCTGCCTACCGACCGTCCTTTCGCGGGTCCGTCCTACCGCCTGTCTGTCCGTCCCTCCTTCAGCCTGCTCTTCCGTCAGTCCGCC
>SZWC01006105.1:61507-89372 GCA_023375785.1 Penium margaritaceum | reverse complement strand
GTGAATTTTGCACCGCACAATCTTCTCAGCATATACGCAACCAGTTGATCTCCATCGTCGTTGTCTTGGGGATTGCTCAATCGGATGCATTGATTGTCCATTGTTGGATTCGGCAAGCGTAAGGGTGACGCATATGTCAGAACCTTTCCGGAAGTATTGAATTCTTCTTATTCTCTATCTCCCCAACACCACTCAATAGCCTTACAAGTGACATGAAAGAGAGCAATGACGCTTAAGTGTAGTCCTATGCGGATCAATGTCAGTGGATTCATAGTCCCATAAAAAGCTGGTCGTCCCGAATTTTGGTTGGTGTAGGCCAATAAACTATTTTCTCTACTATTTCTTGGTCCACTGTGATCCACCTGCCGCCGATGATGTGGTCCAATAACTCTATCAAACGGTGACCAAGGTTGCAATTGAAGAATTTTCCATACATGCTTTATTCCTACGAAATCTTGAGAAACCTTTGGAGGAGTCCATTGTGCTCCTCCTTGGTATGACTCTACACAAGGATGCCATTGAGACATGCAACAAGGTGCAGCCATAAACATTGTTTATCGCCACACTAAATGTTCGAGGGGCCTTCGTGATTCCAAACAGCATGAACCTGAAAATGAAGTTTCCATATCCAGTGCCCATCGCGGTCTTCCTGATGTCTTAATCAGATACGTGGATCTGATGATGGCTGGTGTGTAGTTTGGTTTTTGGCGAAAATCATTCTTCCACAAAGTTGGGCAAAAAGTGTTCAGCTGCGGAAGGGGGTAGTGGTTCTTGATAACAATGTTGTTTGACAACTTGTATTCCATGCACATCCACATTCACCTATTTGAGTTTCTTGCCAAAGCGTACAATTACAATGCGTGATGACGTGGATGACCTGACAAACCCCGCACCGAGTGTCACGTCTTACTGTTTTTTTTTTCTTCCTTNTGTCCATCGCGGTCTTCCTGATGTCTTAATCAGATACGTGGATCTGATGATGGCCGGTGTGTAGTTTGTTTTTTGGCGAAAATCATTGTTCCACAAAGTTGGCCCAAAAGTGGTCAGTTGCGGAAGGGGGTAGTGGTTCTTGATAACAATGTTGTTTGACAACTTGTATTCCATGCACATCCACATTCACCTATTTGAGATTCTTGCCAAAGCGTACAATTACAATGCGTGATGACGTGGATGACCTGACAAACCCCGCACCGAGTGTCACGTCTTACTGCTTTTTTTTTCTTCCTTATTTGGTGAGCTTGTGACTGCTCATCCGGTAGGTCTCTTTGACCATCGCTCTACTTATTTGTTGCTTCCTCCTTTATGTATCCCCGTAGCCACCGTTGTACTGTGGATCAATTGATCATAGGGAGGTGTTATTTCTTGCCATTGATGATAACGTAGACTATGCCGTTGGTCCAGTCCACTTGCAAACTATGCCGATACAGTGGATAGTGTCCAAGGATAGTTTTTTTTATCGCTTAACTGGCAAATCCTCAAGACGATCATGTCGTGAAGAAAACTCCTTTCTTTTTGTCAGAGTGTTTTGAGGGTCGATGCATGTGCACTTGTCCATTGATGGTTTTTTCCTTCAAACACTACTGGCTCAATGTGCAAACCTAGCTTCCGAACCATATCATCACTTACCAAAGAGTGAGAAGCTCATCCTTCTACTAGTGCAGGTATTGTCTTGTAGCATTTGCAACCCCTCGATTGCACTCATATCAGTATCACCCATTGATCATCCTTGTATCCCTCATCAAAATTTTCTCTTTCAAGAACTGTTGTTCGTGGTGTTAAGAGCCTTTCATATGGGCAATCACTTGGCACCAAATCCTCTAACTGGGAATTAAGTTCGACATTTACTGCTATCCTTAACTGTTTCCCGACTCCTCATTTTGTTCACATCTGATGTGTCCCTTTGACTGTCAGCTTGATTAAGTGGATGATTACATGTTGCAAAGGTAAGCCTCAAACTTGTTCATTGAAAAAAACCCTTCAAACGCCTTGATGAGTGGTGCAGAATCTTATGGTACCATAAACTTGGACAGTTTTGACGGCGACGAGGCCATCAATTTTCATAATGTTTCCCTCTTTTTGTGGTTGCATGTGGACCAGCCACATGCAAGCCCCTTGTATAAGATACCTTTTGGCTATGTCGAGCAAGATTGGTGTCATGCTTTTTCATATCGTGGTTACTACAATTGTCTCTGTTAACTTCTTCTTTTCTACTTCTGATGACATCCATTGTGTTGTGTATTTCTCAATACGAGGCAAGGCCATATTTCTTGATAGATTATGATGTAGAATATGTTGCTAACCAAGTCTACGTCCTGATTGTGCCAGTAGAGATACATCACCCGAGGATGATTTTTGGTCATTCATTGGGGAAGCTAATCACACTGCTACATTTTGTGGTTCCCTAAGGCATAACCTGAGTGGTGCTTTAAGTCAACAAATCTGCATTCTTCTGTCAACAATGTATTCTAGTGCTCATGGTTCCGTCTTAAAATCCAACTCCCAAACCATTTCATTGTTGATAACGCTGTGAGAGTCACCCCAATCCCTTAATTCCAAACCAGTTTCCTCCTTGCACTACCCCTTGGTTGCACCCATAGTAATAACACCGGTTGGTGATCCTCATAACATTGGTTCAACCTTTCCATCTTAGGAACACTGATCTTTGGCATTATGAGCCATTCATATGGGCGATTATCGATGCAGATTGGTTGGGCAGGTCAGGAGCTTTGCCGTATAAGTGTGAAATCCTTTGTTTCCGAACTCCCCAGACTTATTCCTTACCGCTCCTTGTTTTATGCCTGATGTTGGAACTTCAAAATATCTCACAAGATATGGCCCGGCTTTCCTTGATTCATGCAGAGCCATTGGTTCTGTTGAAGGCAACAATATCCATCAGCGAAATTCTTTGTATTGGGTGAGTCGTCCACTTTGCACAACAAAAAATGTGCCGTTAAGGTTGCTAGCTATTCCATTATAAGCTTCGAGCATTGTGCTTGGCATTATGATATCAAGAGTTGTGATCTTTTGTGGAAGGCCACCCTCAATACTAGATATTGTAATGGCCTGTTGCATTTTACGCTCAACACTCTAATTATAGTGAAATAAACTTCATTGAGGATGATTTCATTGTTTGTGATTCTTTTGCTCAAACATGGTTTGTATTCCGTCTTAATGGAGCTTGTACCAAAGTCCAACTTCTCATTCAACTTTCCAAGGCACGTGAAGATGTCGCGACGGATGTTTCCTAGCTGTTTGGTGAGGTCGGTGAATATTTCCATGTCTGGCTAATCAGCTTAACAATAGAATGCCTGAATCCAATGATGTGAGATCGGTCACATTAGCTATTGATATGGCCTTGCTTGTATCCTACTGCCATCGGACTGCCACAATAGAGCAGTGCCATGCAAAATCAAGGCCACGAGGTCATTCTCTTTTGGTCATTTCTTACCTTAGTAGGGGTGAAGTACAGTTGGATTGTAAACTGATTAGCCAGATCAAAACCTTCGATCCATTTGGATTTATGCGATTGAAGAGATAAAGGGGTGCCATCCAGTTCCAGTGGATGGTTGACGAGGCTTTTGATTCTCATTACCTTCTCATACATGTCATTATTAATGCAGCTTGTTAGCCGGTACCACCTCCCATCACCCTAGGTTTTAGCCCGCCAGGCATTGGCGGAGGTGAGGGGTTCCTAGAGTTTGAAGAGTCCACTGTAGAACTGGCAATCGGAGTCATTGGTGCCATACCATTGATCATAAACTCTGTCACCGCTGCTACATGGGCCAATTGGAGAGCGTTGTCAAGTGCTTGCTGCTATCCCCCCATTTCCAATTCTTTTAATGGGTTCACTACTCGCTCATTCACCATCATCGTCATGAGTTCAACAAATTCATTGATGGTGGAGATCAGTGGAAGACACATGTAAGGTTGTTGTGTAGGAGTTGAGTCTTCAGGTATCCTTCAAGCATTGTTGTACCAGAATATGTGGTCCCTAACCATTGCACAAAGTCATTGTTGATGTTTGCAAGATGAAGTCTAACAATTACAAAAGGAGACCCTCCTCCCCCTTGCATTGTTGGGAAGGAAATCGCCATCAACAACTTGTGCGAGGAAGCTTTTGTTTTTTCAAGTATTCTGAGGCCTCTTCCACTTTTACATCACCTCCTTGTTTTGGGCCTAAAACGAGGGGGGTTTCATCATAAAATCATGAGCTTGTAAGCGTTTTTTTGGAAGATGTATCTGAACGTCACTATTTTTCAAAATTCTGTACAAGGGTGTAGTATCTCCATGTGCAAGACATGCTTGGTGATTGTATTCCAATAGTTACTACTCTTTTAATCTCTCTCTCTCTCTCTCTCTCTCTCTCTCTCTCTCTCTCTCTCTCTCTCTCTCTCTCTCTCTCTCTCTCTCCTCCCCACCCCCTCTCTCAATCCCTTCCTCCCCTTTTCCTTGCTTGCCCTTGTTGACAAAGAGGAGTAAAAAAGGACAAGGGCTCAAGGTCACTAGCATTACCCTCAAGGCCGTGTGGCATATGGCCGACCGATCAAGTAGCCCGCTCAATCGGCGGCTTGTGGCTGGCTGGTCACCTACCAGGGCACTAGCCATCCAGCCGACCAGCTGCTATTTGACCAGCAACAAACAAGAGGCTAGTAGTAAGCCAACCCTTGTTTTGACAAGGTATTGTTGTCGGCCAGCCACTCATTTTGCAAGAGGGAAGGGCCGAACAATCCCTCCTCCTAGATTCCTCCCCAATCATGATCAACAAAGAATGCATGATGCATCAAGATTCTTTTTGTCACCAGCTAATACATGGAAGCATGCATCAATCTCCTGATGTAAGTTGCAACATGTGGGTTAGAACAGCCACCAATCACCCCCATCAAGATAGACAGTCCACACGACACCATGTTGAGCCTTCCCACACTACTAGTGACTTTCCATTAATGCTATTCAATTTGAACAATGTTCACTACGTATGTGTTCAGGTGGTGTCACCTGAACATGGTGGTCAAACTGTACAACATTTCAGCAGGGGTTCAATGTTATTCGCAACATCGGGGTTTTGGTGGAGCCGACTCATGGGGGTCCAAATCTTGTTTGTCTACTAGTGGTGCCAACACTTGTTTATCACTCTAGTGGGAAAATGATTTTTGGGCTCCCATGAGTTATGCTCCGGTCCACGAACGACCTAATGAACAAAGTACCAGAAACCTATGAACCTACAATCAGGGTGTATGCCCGTGGTGCAAGTCTATTAAATGAACCTCATATTAATGGACTATAGGAATGATTGTAAGTCACGTTTGAGGAATACTGTCTTCCATGCATGAAACTTGTAGGCACACATGACAAAATGCGCATAACTTCACACTAGATGGAAGAAGAAACTGGTACACCATTGGCCCGATGGGTGCAATGATGAAAAAGTGTCAGACCCAGCTCATTAAGATGTTTGATGGCTCATGTGACTTCATCTGAAGATGTTTACTGTAGAGCAACACCTTGCCACTCATGTCAAAAGACACCTCATAGTGAATTTTGTTAGCATATGTCTTTGGTTGTTGCTAAGAAACTTGAAGGTGATTCTCTGTCTCTTGTAACAAGGATTCCATGCATTGAGCAAATGCTTGAGCAAAACAAACACATCCCTCTTTTCTCCTATTCTTTGGCAATGAAGAAAGCACAAATAGGGGTCGACCATTGTACGACACAAACTATGTAAAATGTTCAGAATCCTTCACCAAGTTGTTTCCATCATGCTTTATCCTGGCTAGAGACTCATCCCAGTCATCCATTGAGGGGTCCACGGACATGTAGAGTATATGTTTGAGTATACATTTCATGCGGTCCATTTGTCCATTTTCTGGGGGTTACACTAAAACCGACATGCAATCACACTCACTTTTGAAGTACTCATTCATATTCGCCACAACTTACTAGCAAATGTTTCTAAATTTCTTAGAGACATTACGTAATGGCGGGCCGTGGTACTTCACCTCCAGAAAGGAGAAAAACATTATCCTTTTTTTTCACATGTATGGCCAAGGGAGTAAAGCATGGCGTTTCCACCAAAATATTCACGATCATTTTATCATGGCCACGAGCCATGTCTAGAAGACCGGCTGTAAAGCCCATTCTGAATCATTCCCACGGAGTCCATACAATGGGGAGCTCTTGGAGGAGTCCAAGGGGGTTCTTGTTACTTGCCTGGTCCTAGATACATGGATCTCATACCATACAATACTCATGGACACCGAAACACCATAATGTCCACCAATAGAAGTACAAGAGTGATTTCTATTATCTTCATGGTCTCTCGTGACTTCGCACTGACAGTTCGGAGAATTGAGAGTCTATCTTCGCTCGAAGATTTCCCAGGTTCTTTTAATGATTTTTTCTGTGTGCCAATAGATTCCAATGGCTTCCACCAATCTGTGCTTGTCCAGACTTCAAGAGTGTTGAAACTGAGTATCCACACAACATCCTATTTGTATCACGTTTGTAAGGCTACTGTGGTGGATTATCCAAGGTTTCAGTACTACTCATTATTTCACAGATGAGTAATAGTCACCTTCAATTGCGATGTAACATGTGGGGTGTCGCTATCATAGGATCCCAGTGACGATGGGGAAACGGCTCAAACTCACAACCCAATGAACTATTTCAGTTTCTCACAGGATGTAAAATTTGTTTTCTTCTTTAGGTTATCCCTAGGTTACATATGGAGGTGGTTGTTTCAAGGGGGGGGGGGGGGGGGGGGGGGGGGGGAGAGGGGTCTGGTACCTGTGTTGTGCTGACGTAATAGCCAAAAAACACCCACTGTCTTCAGTGCTTGCTTTGATTTCCATTGACTGTGGAGTTATTGGATTGGCCATGTTGAATTGTCCTTTCTGATTTTCTCAAGTGAACAAAAATAGACTTAGTTTTTTTCTCCTACATGTTTGTCATCTTGACGGATTCAGTCCCACTTGAGAAAAACTAATGGATTGTGGTTGGTCATGACCGTCATGCCCCTTCCATGCCAATGAAACAGCAAGGAATTCTATAAAACCAGCCATGTATAGTGTTTTTTATAACGACAAGCTTCTGACACTCACACACAGCTCGGTGGCTGATTTTCATGAGGACTGCTTTGAGTCCTACCACGATGCATCACACCGCACCTCCTAAGGTTGTGATGGATCCATAAGAGCTAAGATGGGCACTGCTGAAACAAGTTCTTTGACTTTGAGAAAACAAGTATCATGGTCAGGTGTCCATTCCTAATGGGTGTCCTTTTAATAAATGTGGTTAGTGGTTAGTATTGGTGATATGGTAAAACATCCTTTTATGTATTGATAGAAGTAACATGCAAGACTCAGGAAAGACTGGATCTAACAAGCATACTCTTGACATGGCCAGTCTACTACAAAATGGATGTTTTACATCCACATCGATAGAATCCTTGCCAATCTTGTGTCCAAGGTATTCATTGCTGTCTTGTGCGAAACTTGCACTTACTCACTTTTTCATAGAAGTTTTGTCTCCAAATGATCGCAAGGACTTTCCACATATATTCATTCTACATAAAACAAGGATACATTCTAGGAAAACCAAGACAGCTTGCCAAGTTCCTTCGAAATGTTTCTGTTCATTTCTCCATGAAAGGTTGGCTGACCATTCAAAAGCCCGAAGTACAAAACTCAAAATCATTATGTCACATGTGTCTTTGGAATGCATTTTTGGTCCTATCATTCTACAAGATGCAGATTTAGTTGCATCCCTAAGAGAAATACAAGGACGACAAGATTTCCACTCCCTGGGGTTGGTCAAGAGGCCCCTTATATGTGGTAAGGAGAGAAGGTTTTTCACCATCAGTTTATTCAACTCTTTGTAGTCTATGCACATGCATAAGCCGTTGTCCTTTTTTCACAAGATGGACTGTCACACTGTCCACCAAGCTACTCGGCTCAATTTACCATTTTGCTAAGTACTCTTTTGTTTTCTTTTTGGCTCATTACCTTTCTGCCAGACTAAGGTGATACATAGGCCAGACAAATGAAGCAATGCCCAAGCATCCCGTCTACCTGACATTTCACCCCACTCAGCTCTTGGTTTCTCATTAGACATTTCCCCTTGACTCTCAATGTTTTTCTTAGCTTTGGGTCATTTTGATGAATGCCACTTCACCGTGGAGGGAGCTCTCAGCGCAGTTTAGGGAAAAAAAACCTCTTTAAAATCCTTGATTAGTTGTTGCATCTCCTCTAGCATGGCTCCATGGCTACACTGTTGACAGTTTTGAGGTTGATGTAAGGCTGATGAGCCATAGATCCCCCCTCCATCAGCTTCTACGTGGACGAGCCATGAGTAAGCTCCTCATTGTATCTCTTTGCCACATCTAAAAAGATGAGTATCGTGCTTTGTTGCATTGTACTTGTCGCAACTTCCCCATTTGCTTCATGTAACCACACTTGATGAGAGGAATGGTTTGTCGTTTGCCATTGATGTCGATAGAGACCACTTCACTAGTCTAGTCAATACGAGGAGTGTGATTTTACAAAATGTATTTATCATATATGATTTTCTGGTCTCTCGTTAGGCGATAGCTCCTGACCAATACACAATACTGTCCTTGGATTTCTAGTCAAGGTGGTTTGTATAATTCTGTTGATTATTTCTCATATACACACCCCTGGTTCAGTCTTGCAGACCAGCCTACAAGCCACGTTGATGCTAATGAAACTATGCGAGGCTCCCCATCGATTATTATGGCATCACTTTATGACTTTTGCAATCCCTTATTTTTACATGTGGCAATACTACAGGTTTGTCGTCCTTGTACCCCTCATCAAACCGTGAAATATCATGAAGCATTGTCTTTCACTTCCTCACATGTTCAGAGGGAGGACGAGTTGGCACATTTTTTACTGACCAGAAAGGAATCTTGCCTTAACCTCCTGTCCTCTCTCATTTCCCAAATCCTTTTGTTTTCATGTGACTCTCTCCTCCCTTTTTGGCCTCTCAATTTTCATGTAAAGATAACATAAAATGTGACCTCAGATTTGTTTTACGTCTGGTACATCTGTTGATCATGTGGATTGATGGCGTCAGTCTGTATGTGAATGGACGGTTTTGTCCACTCTAGCTTCCTTCTACCACAGTCAAGATCTAGGCCTTAAAATCAAGAGCCATCAGATTCCTTCATCGGAATGTATTATCGATCCAACCAGCTATTGTAGTCATTTTGGATGTTAAACAATATAATGCATCATCTGACGTCATGCTTGAGGTAATTGTTACGGTGGAAACAGGAATCACCTGGGAAAATTCATTGTTTGAGATGATTCTTTAAGAACACTGCGTGTGTTCCACCACGTGGGAATACTACTATAGCCATTGTAGCTTGCACCATACATCAATTTCTCTTTTCTTGTTTTTTTCTAAAACATGAAACAATGGTATCCACAAAGTTGGTATAGCTGTCCATGGTGACAAAGAGTGTTGCCACGTTGGATTAATCCGTATGGGATGTAGTATGTACATAAAGAGTTGGTGAAAGTTGAGTCATTTACATGCTTAATGGATGGCATTCCTGGATTCTACCTTCGACTGCGGCACTAAGTACCACCTAGGAAAAGAGACAGCAAAAGTCCTAAGTAGACAACTATCCTTGATGGAGAAGATCAACATGTTTCAGATTTCAGTGAACCTCATACATTCAGCAACCGCTCATGAGGGGTTGCAAATAGACTAGAGGATATGAAGGTATCAAAATTCTTGTAGGAAAAGACTAAACACCAACAATCATTCACTCGTCGAATCCGTGTACCATTGAATGAAGAACTTTGGAGAATTCCATGTGAGGAAAACCATACCACATGTTTAGGAGGACACTTTGGTAAGGACAAGACTCTGGAGAAACTATCAAAGTACTATATGTGGTAAGAATTGAAAACAGCATCGTAAACTACTACAAGTTGTGCACAATGTGTTAACGCCATAAGTTGAGATGAACCAAATCCCTGAGCTTGCTCCAACCATAATACATACGCAAGGAACCATGGTTGGATATCTCCATGGACTTTGCGGTGACTTTTCTCACCGTGATGGAAAGCATTCATGCGATTCTCATGGTTGCTTACCACTTTCCCAACATTTCACAATTTGTCCTGACTACAATGTTGGTCACTATCAAGAGAAAATGAAGACTTCTCCTTAACAAGGTTGTTTATACGAGGTTATGGTATGCCCTTTTCCATTGCTATTGATCAAGATTGGAGTTTCATAAGGAGGTTTTTGAGGGAGCTGATGAATTGGTATGTATACCGGACCCAATTATTGACTACCATTATGTGAATCATTGTCCATCCTCATAATGACAAGCAGACAATGGGGACAAATCAGATGTTTAAGCAACTACTCCAGAATCTATGTGAGCCAAATGGAACTGACAGGGCTGACATGTTTCTGTCCCCTGAGCTCTCGTATGACATCACGACCCCCGTAGCAAAGGGTAAAACTCCTTGCAAAGTGGTTTGTAGCACAAAACTTGCAAGATCAATAGGTTTTCAGTGTTCAACAACACACCCTATGTGGACGTTTAACAATAACACCTTCGTTATATCTTGGACAAGATATGCAAGGTGCTTGTGAAGACACAATCCAGAGTGAAGCGAGAAGCAAGCTGACAAGAATTAGTCAGATATTGAGTTCCACATTGGTGTCAATGTCTTATTCAGCCAAACAAATGCCAGGTTATCAGGTCACGATTCCATAAGATTATAATATACACGACTTGGCTTGTTCACGTGTCCTTGCCAAGCATCGCTTCCATGAAAACATGACCATCCACCTGGTTTTACAAGTCAGCCCTCTCAAGCTCTTCCAAGGTCCTTGGCAGGGAGGTTCCTCCGCATCCACCCATCGAAGCAGACGACGACACGGAGTATAAAGTAAGAAAAATCCTTACACACCTGCAACGAGGCAAAGTCATGGAGCATCTCCTTTAGAAACAAGGCTACATCATTTTGTAGAGCAGTTGGGAGCCTTATAAAAACCCCACAAACCTTGATAACTTGATTGACAGTTGCTTTGGATGGCCCCGACATATGCTTTTTTATGCACCAAGATGCCGTGGCTACAAGCAGATGAATTATTATGTCCGAGACATTCACAAGTCCCCAAACCACGTGAGTGGGCATTTTTTTCTCGTGTCTATAGCCAAGTGCATGCCGACATTCATTGTCGCAATTATTTTACAAAGACGCACTTTTATGTTCTTACCCCCCCCCTCCCCCTCTTTACTTCTTGGCGGAGTTTCTTCAAGCGGTAACTCATGGTACGGTTTTGCATGCGTTGCTCAAATCGAGCACCTCAAGTTTGCCTCATTCTTGATTTTGCACATGTACATGTGTGCTCCAGAGAAGATGCGTGGAAGCTTCCTAGCAACACAGCCGCTGACTAGGCGTCAGAGCCTGGTGAGACGGTGACAACAATCACAAGTCGTGCACACACCGGCAAGGGTCTGGCTAGGAGACACAAGGCAAAGTGTTAGAATGCTTCAATAGCATTTGCAGAGAGAAATGAAAAATGAAAGGTCCATAGCATAAGTACCTGCCGTGGCGCACGGTGGGTGTCGCACGCGGCAGTGCAAGGTCTGTCCTAAAACCGGCCCAAAACCACTGTTTTGGCCGTAACTTTGCGCACACATATCAGAACGCTACGCCGTCTGAACCTAGATGTGCATAATCACAAACCAGATGCTACGACTGGTCACATGAATGCATTTGGCATCAAACGGTGGAAACAAAATGCAAAAAACATGCAAATCAGGCCCACGGCCAGTCCACCGATAAAGTCTTGCGTGCTGCAGAAAAAACTGCAAGAGGTCCCGGGTAGCGTCCAGAGCTCTGGAATGGTCGTCAGTCAGCTCCAAGCTGGTAGTCCGCCACCAGATGAAGCACCGGTGTCACCAGGGTCTGCATCAGGGCTCTGCACGAGTATGGACACGGCCGAGTGGTCACAACGAATTGTACAGGTCAACAAGAACGTCACAAATCACAACACTCCCCCATGACCCGATGTTACGCATGTCCATACACGTGCATCACTAAAACAAACACGACAACAAGTGCAATGACAGATGTGACACGGACACAGACACCACCCCACACTCAACCACTCTCAGGCAAGGGGCAACGTCTGATAGAACGAATTGCCACAAGGAACTTTCCGTGTGACAGTGCCTTCTTCAAGAAGTTCGGATGCTGCATGTCTGTGCCAACCCAAATGACAGAGATCACGTGTCGCTCCACCAAATCATGCTCAAATTGATGCTCAGCTGCAATGTGCTTTGTCCAATCTTGAAAGACACCAGAGTTCTCCGCAATGGCAAGAGCACTCTGGTTGTCGCAACAAAGCACAATCGCGGGAACTCACTGACCCAGCTCAAGGAACAAGCACTGCAGCCATACCGCCTCAGCAGCCCCTGCACCCAGAGTGACATACTCTTCCTCCAATGAGCTACATGCAATGTAGCCCTGCTTCCCGCTGTGCCGGGACACAACAGTACCACCGAGCAAAAAGGTTGAGTCACTGTCTGTGTAGCCATCAAGGACCACCGAACACTACCAACGAAAGCAGAGTCCAAGGTATGATGTGGAGACCACATACCGCACCACTCGCACAGCTGCATGAAGGGCTCTGGTGCGTGGAGACTGCGAGAACTGGGTAAGGAGGTTGACGGCAAATGCGATGTCAGGACGTGTGGTAGTGGCCAGGTACATCAGAGATCCGATGAGACAGAGGTACAGGGTCACATCCACTGACTCCCGCAGCTGTATGGGATCCTCCACCTTCAGGGTGTCCTGCCCGCTAGGTGTGAGAGGTGTGGAGGCCATGGGCACTGCGACGAGGAGGTCGCTGAAGCGCTCCCCCACAACCTGTGCGTATCGGGCCTGATGCAGTAGTAGAGTACGACGTCTACGGTTTCGCACAATCTCCATGCCAAGGAACACCGCTGGTGGACCAAGGTCCTTCATCGTGTAGGCAGTCTCAAGAACAACCTTGGCCTCCTTCACAGCCTCCAGTGAAGGAGACGCGATCAGAAGGTCATCGACATAGACAAGGATGGCGGTGAACTGCTTAGGCGTCCGTCGGATGAAAAGAGGGGGATCTGCCTCACTCTCTACATATCCTGCACGAGCCAGGGTCCCAGTGATCTCCAGGTTCCAACACTGAGGAGACTGCTTGAGGCCGTACAAGGACTTGCACAAGCGCCAAACCTTATCACTGTCCTCAAAGCCGGGTGGCTGAGCCACGTAGATCTCCTCATCCAGAGAGCCATGGAGGAACACATCGTTCACATCCATCTGGTGTAATTCCCAGTCATGCTGAGCCACTACATCGAACAGAGCTCGAGCTGAGGTCATGCGGCCGACAGGGGCAAAGGTGTCAGTGTAATTGATGCCCTCAATCTGAGAGTACCCCTTGACAACCAAGCGAGCCTTGTGGCATTCTAGTAAGCCATCTTACTTCATTTTCTTGCAAAAGACCCACTTGACCTAAACAGCCTTCCTTCCAGGTGGAAGGTAAACTAGCTCGTAAACTCCGTGCTCTCGGATGGCGCGAAGCTCATCCTCACAGGCAGCATGTCAAGCATTAGCGTCCTGTGATGAGGGAGCTTCCCTTGGTGTGTCCGGGTCAGGCACCAAAGAGAGAGAGAGAGCTCTGCGTGGAAAGAGCGCACGCCTTGATGCTAGATCAGACGACCACAAGATCGGCTGCTGCATCACAAGTGATATGAAACTCGCGAGTGACGAGATTGTGCCCTACGAGACACGTTGGGTGTACCTCTGTGTGCGCAGTGTGGACACTTAGGCCTAGGGCCTTTGTGCCGGGATCGCCGCTCGCGATACTGCAAGTGGAGAGCGTGGGTACAGGACCAGGCACTCGCTGAGCTCCGGAGTCCAACGGTCGAAGACGACCGCCAGGCTCACGGGAGTAACCTGGGCTCGAGGGGCACACCTCAGGATCAGAAACAGGCACAAGTGCAGCTGGAGAGGACTGAGGCAAGAGAGCTAGTGATGCCGTGCGAGGAGATGCAGGTCTGGGTGACACGTGACTCGGAGCGACAGTAGGAGCAGGTGAGGCAGGGCTATGCACAGAGGCAAGAGTGCCGGCGGAAACAGGTACGGTCACAGGAGTGCGCACAGGTGTAGGATCATGGGTACCTGAGGGATGCAAGGGAACAGGGGTAGAAGCCGGCGGTGCTGGAGAGGTCTCTGGGTCGACAATGATGATCGCTGGGTCATCAAGAACCCGCGACCGCGAAGTGGAGGGAGCTCCAACGGACACATCAGCTTGGCGAGGGTTGCTCGCAGGCGCAGACTCCCCCATCCGGCGAGAGACCTCACACATAGGAATGTGTGTGACAGACAGCAACGTAATCGATATCAGATCAGGGTAGGTGAGGGACTCAAAGAAGAGGGCATCAAGGAACTCAAGAATATGATGACGAGCAGGGTACCAAAAGCGCCAAGCCTTCGACCGCGGGGAGATGCCGACGAAGGCACACATGCAGCCCCGCAGTGAGACCTTGGACCCCTGCTGGTCATTGGTGTACCACACAGAAGCCAAGGATCCCCAGCCGCGAGCGAGGCGTAGGTCAGCACGTGACCAAACCAAAGCTTATACGCTGTAACGTGGTCTGGAAAGAGACCATGCGGGAGGTGGTTCCAGACCCGAGCCATGTAGGCAAAGCCCTCGAAAGCAAAGGACTCCGGGAGACCACACTCAGACTGCATAGCGCGAACCGCATCCTCCATGGTGCAGTTCCAACCCTCTGAAACATCGTTCTGCTGAGGAGGAGCAGGAGTGGAGACCTGGTGAAAAATCTCGTGCTCAGCAAAGAAGCTATCCATCTTGCCTAGAAACTCGCCACCACGATTCGAGCGGAAGCGATCTTGTGTGGCGGGACTGACACTCAACCATCACTGGCTAGAGACAAACCGCGAGAGCAGCGTCACTTTTCTGGCGCAGGCTGTAGACCCACCGCATCCGGGTGAAGTCATCAGTCAGGGTCAGGACTTATCGACCCCGATCGGATAAAGACTCGACAGGAAGAGGACCAAGGAGGTCCGAATGGACTAACTCGAGAGGGTGAAGGGCGCGAGAGCGAGAGTCAGGGTAGGTGCAGCGATGCATCTTACCCTGGGCACAGAAGAGGCAGTTGGTCTCTGGCAGCTTCTCGAAATAAGCCGCGTCAAGACCAAGAGCGGGTTGTGTCCAAATGAGCTTTGACACAGTGTCGGAGCCGACATGACACAAACGGCGATGAAGCAATTGCTAGTGATCAGGAGACAGGACACCAGTGACAAAAACACGAGTTGAAGGGGAGGAAGAGCAAGGGACGGAAGTCTGGGAGACACAATATAGATCATCCACAACAGAGGCACGGAGAACAATACAACGAGTGTCCATAGCAGTCACAGTCGCGGACTCGGCAGTGTGCTCCACAGAGAGTCCCATCAGTGTTTAAGTACGGATAGAAACCAAACTGAGCTCAAGGTCAGGCACAAACAGCACCTCGGAGAGATATAAGGGGCCAGAAGGACCATCAAAATGCACAACCCCAACACCTTGGACTAGCAAGGACTGACTAGAGCCTGTGCGGATGGAACGGACAGATTCAACAGGGCCGAGAAGGACGAAATCACTACGACGACACGTAATGTGATCAGTGGCACCTGAATCGATGATCCAAGTGTCGCCGGAATCACGACTGGAGGATGTCACTATACAACTGGCAATGGAACACTCAGCCTCGGACGGACGCTGGGTAGCAGGTGGGGAGGAACGACGATGGGCACAACAGTGAGACTCATGAATCCAATCTGTACAGTCAGGCCCATCGTCATCACATGCCGACTGTGCCCCCCCACACGAGTCACCGCGGGTAACCAAAACAGACGGACCGACAATCTGTGAACCACCAGGCTGTGACAACACACTCGCAACTCCCTGAAAGGAGAGCGCCAGAAGGTCGTGGAGCTTGGCAATGATGCGGCCACGTGGGGCCGGGTCACCGCTAGTTGTTGGTGAAGAAGCGGGATCTGCTACGGTCATGGTCGCCGCACGTGCGGAGGATGTACTGCTCGATGTAGACCAAAGTATGTGCGCAGCCTGGAGCCCGCGAGTAATCCGTGCCCAGTCGAGCGGCTATTGGCACTCGGTGTAGCGATGGGCGCCTCCACAGTTGTAGCAGTGAACAGAGTGTCCACCGCTACTGCCCGATGAGGGCTGCTGCTGCGGCTGCTACTGGCCTGAGTCGCGCTTTTGTTGCCCCTTCATCCCTTGTGCTGCTGCCGCAACACCCTATGTCCGAGTTGGTGTAATCGGGGTGGTAGGAGAGGAGGATGACGAGGTGGAGGATAGGGAAGGGGTCTGCAGGAGGGACGTCAGTGGTGATGCAATGACTGCTGCAGCAATGGAAGTCTCCTGATCAGTCACGGCTGCCTCACGGGCTGAAGTCACCTGGAGGAGAAGCTGGTGCGCCCAAGGAAGAAGTTGCAATGAGGCCGAGAAAGGCTCGAGCACGGCGTCGCTATATCGCATGAAGATATCGGTGTGCTCAAGGCAAACCCTGAGCATGATCGTGTGGAATGCCCACAGCTCTGTACCTCCTGAAGTCCCAAGGCACGTGTAGATGCGCATAGCGCATCGCCGGTAGTCTGTTGTGGGATCAATAGGCCCTTGGCAAAGGGAGTGAAAAGCACGGATGTGTGCAGCGCGGGTGACGTGCGTCTCTGTAGCAAGCAAGGACAACGCTAGGTCCTAGCCCCCACATGGATCAGCACCGGTGCTTGTGCCTGCCTTGCCAAGGAACGGGCGGAAGTCAATGACGGTCTCGCGAAGCATGGCATAGAGGAGTCTACACATCGCCCTAGCCGCTGTCAGTATCTGAGCTCGGTCCGTAGTCTGATACGAACTGTGAAAGTAGGGCCACACGCCCTCTGAAGTGGCCTAGACCTGAAAGAGGATCTCCCAGCAGTCAAAGCCGTCCTCGCAAACATACCGGGGGGGGCATCTCGAAGTCGTTGGGTTGCCGCATCATAGGGAGAGCAACCACAGGCTGGGAAGGACGAGAGATGGAAGAGACGCCGGGAAGAGGGAAGTCGATGGGGTGGAGGTCAGGCGACGATCGAGGCTCCAAAAAGCGAGATGTGTGTGGGGGTCGAGAGCCCGTCTGAAGCTGGTGGATACGCTCCTGAAGCATACAAATCTCGCGCTCGGGGGAGTCGCCCTCCATGCCTGGCATGTTTAGATCCTCGTCCCAAGGATGAGGAGGTGGCTGGTCGGCTCCAACTCCTGTCTCCGGTGCTGGAGCTGATTGCTGTGTAGAGGGTGCAACCCCGGCCGCTCCCTCCGAAGTCTGTCGTGGAGTCGTGGAATGACCTCGCAAGAGCTCGTTGAGTGTACGGATGGCGCCAGTCTGCTCCTGCTACACTCGACGCATCTCGTCCTGCTGGCTTTGCAGGTCCTCAATGGCCTGCGAACATGGGCTCATGACCCCTGAGGAGGAAGAAGAGGGATCTAGCACCCCTTTTCCCTTCTCGTCGGACGGAGCTATGGTGCCGCTCATCATGGGCCGAGACGTCAAAGTGGTCGAATTGCAAAACCGTGACTGTTTCTCGAGAATTTGAAATGCTGCCAACGTTTGATCCTCCGACCAAAGATTTCACGAAGGCAGGTCGTGACGTCAGTAGAAATTTGCTGACGTCCGCAAAACCTGATGACTTCAGCAAGTGAAGATGCTGACGTCAGCTAGCCCTTTTTTTGTTTTCTCTTTTTTGTCAACCCTCGCGCCTGTTACGCGAGCTGGCGGCCACTCCGTAGCAGCCGCGAGGGAGTTGCGCGAAGCTGCGCAATGGTTTCCGCTCGACTGCTGCTGATGCTGCATCGTCAACTGCAGCAGCAGCCGCGCGGCTGCGTGCGGAGCGGCCGCCTGGCCGCTGCGCGTGCGGCTGTTGCAGCAACCGCGTGCTGCTGCTACTACTATTGCGTGTTGTGGCTGTTGCATGCTGTTGCAGCCGCCGCGCACTGCTGCCGCTGCTACTGCTACGCTATTGCTGCTGCCGCTGCTGTTGCGCTGTTGCTGTGTCGCTGCCGCCGCTGCTACTACTGTCGCTGCTGCTACTGCTGCCGCTGCTGCTGCTGTTGCCGCTGCTGCTGCACTGATGCTATGTTGCTGCCGCCGCACGCTGCTGCTGTGGTGCTACCGCCGTGCGCTGTTGCCGCTGATACTGTGCTACTACTTTGCTGCACTGCTTCTGTTGCTGTTGCATGCGGCTGGCGATTACATTCTCACGTGGCGACGGTGAGCGGCGTCGACGCCGGTCGGCTGTCGTCGACGGGTCCATGTGGATTTGCTGCTGCTGTGGCTCTCACTCTTGTTGCTCTACTGCGTCTCTGCTGCACAACTTGGTGAGAACTGTCTCACTGCTCTGCTACCAAGAGAAGATGTGTGGAAGCTTCCTAGCGACTCAGCTGCTGACTGGGCGTCAGTGCGTGGTCAGACTCTGACGACAGTCACAAATCGTGAACGCACCGGCAAGGGTCTGGCTAGGAGACATTAGGCAAAGTGTCAGAATGCTTCTATAGCATTTGCAAAGAGAAATGAAAAATGACAGGTCCATGGCAAAGTACGTGCCGCGGCGCACGACGGGTGTCGCACGTGGCAGTGCAAGGTCTGTCCTAAAACCGGCCCAAAACCATTGTTTTGGCCGTAAATTTGTGCACACATGTCAGAACGCTACGCCGTCTAAACCTAGACATGCAGAAACACAAACTCGACAATACGACTGGTCACATGAATGCATCCGGCATCAAACGGTGGACACACAATGCAAAAAACATGCTAATCAGGTCCACGGCCAGTCCACCGGTAAAGTCCTGCGTGCTACTGAAAAAACTGCAAGAGGTCCCGGGTAGCGTCCATAGCTCTGGAACGGTCGTCGGTCAGCTCCAAGCTAGTAGTCCGCCACCAGATGACGCACCGGTACCACGAGGGTGTAATGCTTTGTACCGTTCCTGTACAGTTAACTGTGACCACTCGGCCATGTCCACACTCGTGCAGATCCGTGAGGCAGGCGGCCCTGGTGACGACGACGTGACGACAGGCGGCGGACTACCCGCTTGGAGCTGACCGACCACTGTTTCAGAGCCCCAGATGCCACCGGGACTCTTGGTTGTGTCTTATACGTCTTGCAGGCGCCTTTCGGCGGACTGGCCATGAGGCCTATTTGCATTTTTTTGCATTGTATGCTCACTTTCAGTTGATGGATGCATGCATGTGACCAGTTGTAGTGTCTGTCTTTTGATTCTGCACATCTAGGTTTAGACGGTGCAGCATTCTGACATGTGTGCGCAGAGTTATGGCCAAAACAGTGGCTTTGGGCCGGTTTTCGGGCAGCTCCTGGACTGCCGCGTGCTACACCCGCCGTGCGCCGCGGCAGGTGTTTATGCCTTGGACCTATCATTTGTCATTTCTCTCTGCATATGCTACATTGAAGCATTCTGACATTGTGTCTTGTGTCTCCTAGCCAAACCCTTGCCGTTGCGTGTACGACATGTGACCGTCGCCACCGTCTGATCAAGCACTGACTCCCGGTCAGCGGCTGCGTTGCTAGGAAGCTTCTACGCACTTTCTCATGGTATCAGTTCAGTGAGACAGTTCTCACTGAGTTGGGTAGCAGAGACGCAGCAGAGCAGCAAGAGTGAGAGTCACCACTGTAGCAGAGTTTCTGGGGTTTGTCGGAGACGGCCGGTCGCCGTAAACGCGCTCCACCCACCACGTGAGATCGCAGCTGCAGAGGCAGTAGCAGCGGTGTGTACCGCCACGCAGAGGTGTGTGGCAGCGACAGTGCGTGCAGCCGCCCCCACAGCTGTAGTAGTAGAGCAGCAGCAGCAGAGGCGGCGGCAGCAGCAGCATGGCAGCAGCGGCGGCAGCAGCAACACAACAACAGCGTTGGCGGCAGCAGCGTAGCAGCGGCAGTGGCGGCAGCGGCACAACAGCAGCAGCGGCAGTCGCGGCGGCAGGAGCAGGACAGCAGTGGCAGCAGTAGCGGCGTGCAGCGGCGGCAGCCAGCAGCAGCTACAGCGCGCAACAACAGCTGCAGCGCGCAACAGCAGTAGCAGACGCGCAGCCGCTGCTGCCACCACTGCACACGCAGCAACGCAGCTGCTGCTACAGCTGAGAGCACAGCTGCAGCAGTAGCTGGGCGAAAGCTGCTACGCAGCTGGGCAGAAGCTGCTACACAGCTTCCGCGGAGCTGCCGCGCGCCACCGCAAAGCGGCTCCACACGCGCGCAGAATCGTGACAAAAAAACAAAGAAAAAGAAAAAAAGGGAGGGGACGAGCTAACGTCAGGATTGTTGACTGCTGACGTCATCAGGTTGTGCTGACGTCAGCAACCACTTGCTGACGTCAGCATTACACTTTGCCAAATTTTCACCTGGACAGTCAAAAGTTGCTAGCGTTTGAACTCCTCCAGAAACACAGACGTTTTTGAAATCTGACAAACTTGACATGTCGTCCCATAGTGAGCGGCGACATGAGTTCGCCCGACGACAAGGACAAGGGACCAGGTGATCCCTCCTCCTCTTCTTCAGGGATGTTGAGCCCTCGCTCGCATGCCATCGCGAACCTGCGCAGCCAGCAGGAGGAAATGTGTCGTCTGTAGCGAGAGCAGACTGACGTGATCCGCACGCTGACTGAGCTTCTGTGTGCTCAGACCACAGCTCCTTCGGGGATTCCTGAGGGAGCTGTCGGCGTTGTGGCCCCCACCTAGTACTCGGCCCAGGTGCCCGTGACAGATGCTCCGCCTGCTTCACCTCCTGGTGTGGTTTCTCCACCACTTGCGGACCTCCTTGATGACGAGCCCTTCATGCCAGGCTTTGAGGATGACTCCCAGGAGCGGGAGATTCGTCTTCTACAGGAGCGCCTCCGTCAGCTGCAGACGGGTACTCGACCTCCACCCATGTCCCCGATACGATCGTCACCTGACTTCCTCGGTGATCACCCCCTTCCAGGAGTTTTCCCCGTCTCTCACCCTCCTCAGCCCGCGGTTGCTCTCCCCACGGAGCGGCAGCCAAAGGACTTTGAGGCACCACCTCCACGGTACATCAGTGAGGATGGATTCGACTGTTAGGAGATCCTGTTTCAGGTGTGGGCCACTTCCGAGGGAGTGTGGCCTTACTACCACAGACCATACCAGTCTAGAGATCCAGCACAGGTGCTGACAGTAGCCTGGGCCATGTGAGGACTTCTCTATGCCATGCCTCGCGAGACAATCGTCGACTTCCGCCCCTTTCTTGGCGAGGCTGACACAGGCACCGGAGCTGATCCTCGTGGAGGCTAGGATCTGGCGTTGTCCCTACTAGCCGCAGAGACGCACGCCACGCGTGCGTCACACATTCATGCTTTCAACTCGCTCCGTGAGGGACCAGCGGAGCCTGCGGCGGATTACTGGCGACGCACCATGCGTATTTACACGCGTCTGGGGACCTCAAAGGGCACACAGCTATGGGCACTTCGGACGACCATGCTCGGAGTTCGCCTAGAGTACACCGACATCTTCACACAGTAAAGCGACGCTGTTCTCGAGCCTTTCTCAGACACTCTGCAGTTGCTCCCCTGGGCGCATCAGCTGTTCCTCTAGGTGACATCGGCCCGCGAGGCAACAGTAGCGCATCAGGAGACTTCCCTCGCTACAACAGTCCTCGCATCACCATCATCTTCCCTCCTATAGTCACCCTCATCTACCTCCATCACGACCTCATCTTCCTCCTCTTTGACCCCGTCTATACCCACGCAGACACAGGGCATTGCAGCAGCTGCCCTGGGGAAGAAGAAGAATAGGAAGCGCGGATCAGGTCAGCAGCAGCCGTCATCCAGTGGTAGCAGTGGCCGTTCCGTGCACTGCTAAAACTGTGGAGGTGCCCATCGCTACACCTAGTGCCAGCAGCCGCTTGACTGGGAGCGCATCACTCGTGGACTTCAGGCTGCCCATGCTGCTCGCACCGCGTCCGGCACGTCGCCCGCACACTCCTCTGGACTCGCGGCGACCACGACTACAGCTGTTCTTGCGTCCTCACCAGCGAGCAGTAGTGATCCCGACCCACGTGATCGCACCATCGCCGAGCTTCGTCATCTTCTGGCGCTTCACTTTCAGGGAGGTGCGAGTGTGTTGTCATTGTCGAGTTGGTCACAGACTGCTTGTTCGTCCGTCCTCGTGACCCGTGATGACACGTGTGGGGGAGCACAGTTCGCATGTGATGATGCTGGGCCTAACTGCACTGACTGGATTCATGAGTCTCACCTTCGTGATGTCCGTCGTTCACTGACGGCTCAGCGTCCCTCTGATGCCGAGTGTTCCATTGCTCGTTGTACAGTGACGTCCACCGGTCGTGACTCCGGTGGCACTTGGATCATCGATTCTGGTGCTACCCACCACATGACGTGTCGTCGTAGTGACTTTGTGGTACTTGGTCCTGTCACGACTGTCTGTTCTGTTCGTACAGGCTCTGGTCAGTCCTTACCGGTCCATGGCGTTGGGGTTGTATGCTTTGATGGTCCGTCTGGCCCCCTGTACCTCTCTGACGTGTTGTTTGTGCCTGATCTTGAGCTCGGTCTGCTGTCTGTGCGTGCCTGCTCTCTGGTGGGTCTCTCCGTTGAGCATACCGCTGATTCAGTGACTGTGACTGCTCTTGACACCCCTAGCATTCTCCTGCGTGCTTCAGTCGTAGATGATTTGTACCGCATTGCTCGGCCCTCCTCCCCTTGCTCTCCCTCCTCCTCTGGTCGCGTTTTTGTCACTGGTGTTCTATCCCCGGAACACGAGCGGTTGCTTCACCGACGTCTGTGTCATGTGGGCTCCGACACTGTGTCAAAGCTCATCCGGACACAGCCCGCTCTTGGTCTTGACGTGGCTTCTTTCGAGAAGCCACCCACGACCGACTATCTTTTTTGCGCTCAGGGAAAGATGCACCGGTGCACTTACCGTGATTCGCGTTCCCGAGTGCTGAGGCCCCTCAAGATGGTCCACTCGGACGTGCTCGGTCCTCTCCCGGTCGAGTCCCTGTCCGAGAGGGGCCGGTATGTTCTGACGCTGACTGATGACTTCACCCGGATGCGGTGGGTCTACAGTTTAAGTCAGAAGAGCGACGCCGCTCTTGCGGTTCGGCTCTGGTTTGTGATGGGTGAGCGTCAGTCTCGTCACACGCTACATACCTTTCGCTCGGATCGCGGCGGCGAGTTCCTCGGTGAGATGGACTCCTTCTTTGCTGAGCACGGCATTTTTCACCATGTCTCCGCCCCTGCTACCCCACAGCAGAAGGGTGTATCTGAGCGCTGGAACCGCACCATGGAGGATGGGGTCCGTGCCATGCGGTCTGAGTGCGGTCCCCCGGAGTCCTTCGCCTTCGAGGGCTTTGCCTACATGACTTGGGTCTGGAACCGCCTCCCGCATGGTCCGCTTCCGGATCATGTTACACCGTACGAGCTCTGGTTTGGCCACCATGCTAATCTCCGTCTCGCTCGCGTCTGGGGTTCTCTTGCCTCCATGTTGTACACTGAGGACCAGCAGGGGTCCAAGGTTTCCCCTCGGGGTCGCTTGTTTGCCTTCATCGGCATCTCCCCGCGGTCGAAGGCCTAGCGCTTTTGGGACCCCACTCGCCGTTGTGTCCTTGAGTCCCGTGATGCACTGTTTTTTTAGTCACTCACATACCGTGATCTGACTTCGATCACAACCCTCTCTGCAGCCCATGTCCCTTCCAGTGAGGGTCCTCGGCGGATGGGGGACACTTCTTTCCCTGCGACCATTCTTTGTCAGGCTGATGTGTCCGCTCGAGTCCCCTCTCGGTCTCCAGCACTTGATGATCGAGCTATCGTTGCCGTTGGTCCAGAGATCCCACTCGTTCAGCCTGTTCCACACCCCACAGGTACCGCTGCTCTCACGCCTCCTCCTGCATCACCACCTGTGTCTACTGGCACCCGTGCTCCGGCGTCTGACCCAGTCTAGCCCACTCCTGTCCCTACGTCGAATGACACTCCTGTCTCAGTGTCCGGGCCAGCCTTGCCTGCTGTCACACCCAGCTTTGTGTTCCCCACACATGCATCTCCTCGCACGGCATCTCCGGCTGCCTCGTCTCAGCCCTCACCAGCTGTGGTCGTACTTGTCCCTGTGGTCATACCTATTCCTGAGCCTGAGGTGCGCCCCTTGACCTCCGGTTACTCCCGTGAGCCCGGTGGTCGCCATCGACCACTGGATTCCGGAGCTTAGCGAGCATCGGGTTCCGGACCCAGACGTTCCTCTTGCAGCATCTTGAGCGGTGATCCAGGCACAAAGGCCTTAGGCTTGAGTGTCCGCACTGAGCTTTCAGAGGTACACCCAGCGTGCCCCATAGGGCACGACCTGGTCACTCACGAGTTCCATATCGCTTGTGACGCAGCAGCTGATCTCGTGGCTGTCAGGCCTGACACTGAGGCGTGTGCACTTGCCACGGAGAGTTCCCTCTCTATGGCGCCTGACCCGGGCACATTGAGGGAGGCTTTCTCATCGCAGGATGTTGATGCTTGGCGAGCTGCTTGCGAGGATGAGCTTCGCGCTATCCGAGAGCACAGAGTCTACGAGCTGGTCGACCTTCCCCCTAGGAGGAAGGCGATCCAGGTCAAGTGGGTCTTTCGCAAGAAAGTGAAGCCAAATGGCTCACTGGAACGCTACAAGGCCCGCTTGGTCGTCAAGGGGTTCTCTCCGATTGAGGGAGTTGATTACATTGACACCTTTGCCCCGGTCGGCCGCATGACCTCAGCTCGAGCTCTGTTCGGTGTAATGGCTCAGCATGACTGGAAACTACACCACATTGATGTGAACAACGCGTTTCTCCATGGCTCTCTGGATGAGGAGATCTACGTGGCTCAGCCACCAGGCTTTGAGGATGGTGACAAGGTCTGGCGCTTGTGCAAGTCCTTGTACGCCCTCAAGCAGTCTCCACGGTGTTGGAACCGGGAGATCACTGGCACCTTGACTTGCGCAGGGTACGTACACATCAAGGCAGACCCCTCGCTCTTCATCCTACCGACACCCGAGCGGTTCACCGTCATCCTGGTCTATGTTGATGACCTTCTGATTGCGTCTCCGTCCCTGGAGGCCGTGAAGGAGGCCAAGGCTGTCCTGTAGACTGCCTACACGACGAAGGACCTCGGTCATGCATCGGTGTTTCTTGGTATGGAGATCGTGCGAGATCGCAGACATCAGACACTGTTGCAGCATCAGGCCCGATGCGCACGAGTTGTGGGGGAGCGCTTAAGCGATCTCCTTGGTGCAGTGCCCACCGCTTCCACACCTCTCACACCTGATGGGCAGGATGCCCTGAAGGTGGATGACCCTACACAGCTGGGGGAGACAGTGGACGTGACCTTGTACCTCCGTCTTATCGGATCTCTGATGTACCTGGCCACTACCACGCGTCCCGACATTGCGTTCGCCGTCAACCTCCTTGCTCAGTTCTCGCATGCCCCACGTGCGAGAGCTCTTCACGCTGCTGTGCGAGTGGTACGGTACGTGGTTTCCACACCGTGTCTCGGACTCTGCTTTCGTCGGCAGTGCTCGGTGGTCCTTGTCGGCTACACTGACAGCGACTCGGCTTGGAGCCCTGATGGGCGCAGTCGCACTGGCTACGTGTTTCTGCTCGGTGGTACCGCTTTGTCTTGGCGAAGCGAGAAGCAGGGCTTCATCGCACGTAGCTTGTCGGAGGCAGAGTATGCGGCTTTGGGCGCAGGGGCTGCTGAGGCAGTTTGGCTGCGGCGCTTGTTTCTTGAGCTTGGGCAGTCAGTACCCGCCATTGTGCTGCGTTGCGACAACCAGAGTGCTCTCACCATTGCGGAGAAATCTGGTGTTTTTCATGCTCGCACAAAGTACATTGCGGTTGAGCATCACTTCGTTCATGATCTGGTGGAGCGACGCATGATCTCCATCATGTGGGTTGGCACTGACTTGCAGCGTGCTGATTTCTTGACGAAGGCACTTGCCCGCGGAAAGTTCCTGGTGGCCATTCGTTTTGTTGGGCTTCGCCCTGTGCGTGAGAGTGGTTGAGTGTGGGATGTGCGTCTGCGTCTCATTTGTCCGTGTCACCCACTATGTAGATGTACCAGTGCTGCACGCGTATGGACATGCGTACCATAGGATCATGGGGGAGTGTTGTGCTTTGTGTCGTTCCTATACAGTTTACTATGACCACTCGGCCGTGTCCATACTCGTGCAGATCCCTGATGTAGGCGGCCCTGGTGACGCCGGCGTTACGACAGGCGGCGGACTACCCGCTTGGAGCTGACCGACCACTGTTGTAGAGCCCCAGATGCCACTGGGACTCTTTGTTGTGTCTTATACGTCTTGCAGGCGCCTTTCGGCGGACTGGCCATGAGGCTTATTTGCATGTTTTTGCATTGTATGCTCATTGTCAGTCGATGGATGCATGCATGTGACCAGTCGTAGCGTCCGTATTTTGATTTTGCACGCCTAGGTTTAGAAGGCACAGCATTCTGACATGTGTGCGCAGAGTTACGGCCAAAACGGTGGTTTTGGGCCGGTTTTAGGGCAGCTCTTGGACTGCCGCGTGCGACACTAGCCGTGCGCCGCGGCAGGTATTTATGTCTTGGACCTGTCATTTGTCATTTCTCTCTACATATGCTGTATTGAAGCAATCTGACACTGTGTTTTGTGTCTCCTAGCCAAACCCTTGCCGTTGCGTGTGTTGTGCTTTGTGCCGTTCCTGTACAATTTACTGTGACCACTCGGCCGTGTCCATACTCGTGCAGATCCCTGAGGCAGGCTGCCCTGGTGACACCGGCGCGACGACAGGCGGCGGACTACCCGTCTGGAGCTGACCGACCACTGTTCCAGAGCCCCAGATGTCACCGGGACTCCTTGCTNTGCCTTCTACGTCTTGCAGGCGCCTTTCGGCGGACTGGGCATGAGGCCCATTTGCATGTTTTTGCATTGTATACTCGCTGTCAGTCGATGGATGCATGCATGTGACCAGTCGTTGCGTGCGTCTTTTGATTCTGCACGTCTAGGTTCAGGCGGCGTAGGATTCTGACATGTGTGCGCAGAGTTACGGCCAAAACAGTGATTTTGGGCCGGTTTTAGGACAGCTCTTGGACTGCCGCGTGCGACACCCGCCGTGCGCCGCGGTAGGTATTTATGCCCCGGACCTGTCAGCTGTCATCTCTCTCTGCATATGCTATATTGAAGCATTCTGACACTTTGGCTTGTGTCTCCTAGCCAAACTCTTGCCGTGTGTGTATGACTTGTGACTGTCGTCACCGTCTGACTAGGCACTGACGCCCGATCAGCGGCCGTGTTGCTAGGAAGCTTCTACGCACTTTCTCAACCTGTACGACTTGTGACCGTCGTCACCGTCTGATCAGGCACTGACGCCCGGTTAGCGGTTGCGTTGCTAGGAAGCTTGTACGCACTTTCTCAGAGGGTCCGCATCAGGGATCTGCACGAGTATGGACATGGCCGAGTGGTCACAAAAAGGTGTACAGGTCAACAGGAACGTCACAAATCACAACACTCACACTTGTCGTCAAACTACGTTTTGCGTTATTTGTGCATGGCACTTTTGTTCTTAACTCGTGCCAAAACAGTTCCATTCATGGGCTTACCACAAACGAGGAAGTTAATGCCAGGTATCCATCAGCTGAACACTAATCACGACCGTCTGAATGACGTGAACATGAGCATCATGCACGACATAGTGTGAAGCGTTTTCACAGTCTACACGTGCATTCACGTCGAGAAACATACAATGATTTCCTATTCGAA